>OX451215.1:191456714-191483605 GCA_949628195.1 Phasia obesa
GTAGACCAGGATGCTAAGGAACCTCTTCACAAAATTTTGTTAAAATCCATTCTGTAGTTTTTACGTGATGCGAACGCAAATAAAAGCAGACAGACAGACGGAAATGAGTAACTATTTTATTATGTGTATAGATTTGTTACTGATAATAATTCATTCAGTTAAATAAAAAGCGAAATAAAAAAATCTTGATAAGGCATGAACCCAATCAACTTTGGGGAATATTTAAAAACTTACTGAATATATTTGTATACAACCATATGAATAACAAACCTTAATTCGCCGTAGATTTAACAATAAAATAATAAATTTAAGGCCTTGTAAGAGACCACATATTTGACACGCTTTAGACAGTTCAAGCTTCTTATAATATTAAACTTTTAGCAAGTTAAAACAACTGCAAACAATTAATCACTTGTATAAGATCTAAGGTTTGCAGACATATGTTACCCTTGCGTTCTTTTAATGTTAATTTGGCTTTATGTTTTGCTAAAGCATAAGTTACTTCCCTTAGAAGGTGTGGAATACATATTTCATATTTTGCCCTTTGGCAAAAAAGCGTATCAAATAAAACATTTTTTTGGCATATTAGTGTGTTTTCAGCTGTCATTCACACGGTCTTGAACAAAACAAACCTCTAGAGAATTTTAATCTTTTTAAAGATTCAGAAAAACATTTTTATAAATATGTTATGTCTTACTTTTTGTTGTATAATAAATTTTAATAAATGTTTTTTTAGTGTATTTTATTTAAGTATTTAATTAATTAATTTAAATTGTTAAAAATTATCATAAATTTATTTATTTGTCTTTTAGTTTTAAGTCTTAAATTCACGTTTTTTTTTAACAAAATAATTACAGCATCAAATTAAAGATAACATATTATTAGACCTACCTTGTATGGGCACATATATATTTAAATACAAACAATCCTCTGATTGATTTTGTAAATATGGCAGCAAGCGTCTTAAATACTCCAAGCGTCCCTTGGGCATACGTTCCAAGGCAGCTGTCTGATTTGTTATATCTGGCAAACGTTGTGGGCAAACAGGACTAAATCTTTGTAGTGTTGTAATTTTTGTTACAAGATTGTAGAGGGATGAATTAACATTTGACATGGAAGAGAAAAATAAAAGAAAAAACTTAAATTACTCAACGTTAACTTTTTTTAATGCAGTTTTATCTCTGATGTCACAAATAAACTGAAACTAAAAACTTTGGAAAAACATCATAAAAAATAAAAGTTATTGATGTGTAAATATTTCTTAAATTTATATCTTTATATTATTATCTCAAGCTTCTTTACCAATTTCCTGTGTGGATTTTCTTTGTTTTACTTTGATAGTTTTTCTTGAGATATTAAAGCTGAGAAATTGTGTTAAATTGGAGATAAAAAGACAATAAGAAACTTTGAAGAAAATTTAAATGTATTCAAATATATTCAGTTAACATTTATTAAGAGACTGAGCTTAAAAATAGTTTTTTTTTTTAACTTTAACATTTTGTTAGAAAAAGTATGATTGATATTAATTCCTTTTAAATACGAATAGAAAACAATTATACGGCATACTTATAGGAGTCATCTTTTTAATCTAAAGAATTGGTAATAATGTCGTTTAAAAACATCTAGACAGATTCGAGTTAAAGTGGTTTTTAATGTTGGATATATTCCAGCTAGTGTTTTAAGGAAAATTCAATAATGTAGGAAAATATTTTTTTCTTAAGATCGCAATTTCATATTCAGAATAAATAAAATAGCTAAAATATATTAATTTTTATGTGGAGCAGGTTACTCCGAGTTAGACTCAAACGTTAAGGACTACATATTATAAGTTACATTAGCAACATCACAAAGAGGTGCTTAAACTATCCAAATTTTCCTTTAGGTTTTTAAGTAATTAACAGCACTTGTTTTTGTATTCATATAAAATTAAAAAATAAAATATACATAAATATAAGAAATCTCATAACTTCGCAAATTCTACAATGAGAACATTAAGAAGCCCTTTTAATCTTGATTGTTATAAGTAAAATTATTATCATTAATTTTAATATTTGTTAAAACGAGTATAGCAGGATTTTTTTTTTTAATTTCAATTATCTATTATTATATGAATTTTATTTGAATTATTTTTGAATTAATAAATTAATTATTTAGGCTTAAGTTCTTAATTATAAAGAGATAACGAAAAATTAGATAAAAGCAAAGCAGAAAGCATTTTCTAGACAGCTACGTCCGTCATCAGTACTCTTCGTATCGATCTACCCGGTAGTTTCAATTGTTATTAATTTTCTATTTAAACAAACTTATCAAAGAAATAGAATATGAGAAATTTTAAATTTACATTATATTTCATAGAAGATAGAGCTTTTTGAAATTGTTTTACACTTGTAAACTCTATTTTCTTTTTATATTATACTACCAAGTAAACATTTTTCTTTATTTATATTCTCTTTATATATTTTCTTTTTTATAATTAAGTTTTTACGCTCTATGTGTTTTTTTATAAAAATATTGTAATTTATTTTATTTTTATATTCGATATTTCGCTACACCATTGGGTAGCATCGTCAGGAAATAAAAATAGTTTTATAATATTTTTATATATTTTTATTATAGTTTTATATATTTTTAATTCCTGACGATGCGTAAAAACTTAATTATAAAATTATTCAAAAGGTGAAAAATTACAATAATTGTTTATATATTTTCTTTTTATTTGAAAATGGTATATGAAATATAATGTAAAATTAAAAATTTCTCATATTCTATTTCTTTGATAAGTTTGTATAAATAGAAAATTAATAACTATTGAAACTACCGGGTAGATCGATACGAAGAGTACTGATGACGGACGTAGCTGTCTAGAAAATGCTTTCTGCATTGCTGGTATCAAATTTTTCTTTATCTCTTTATAATTAAGAACTTAAGGCTAAATAATTAATTTATTAATTATTTATTATGTTTCAAAAAATAGAAGCTTGTGATAGAAGAGTTTTCGTTTAGCTTAGCCCTTTCGATACGAAATGCTCATGTGACATATTAGTGACATAAGTTTTGTACAAAATTTTGTAAAGAAAAACTGCGTGACACGTAAGTGTGTCATACAAAAAGTCACATATAAATGACATGAGTTTTGCGAAGACTTTGTGTCACATATGTGAAGCACTAAATAAAACAAAAGTTTCAAAAATTTTTATGTTCAACATCAAATGAATCGCTTTCATTTGTAACAATTCCACCACTATCAACTTCTAAATATCAATGTTTTTTAAAAAAATTATCTTTCTCAGACTTTTCACTGTCATTATTTGGAGCAAAACTGCTTCCAGAATCTTCAAAATCCGCATAACTTTCGCTGGAACTTAAAATAGCTTTAAGAGTTTCATCTTCAGATACTAGTTTTTTTCTATGACCTTCCATTCTAAGCAACCTTTTAATTGTTAATAGCAATAAAAATATTAATTTAACTATTTTATTTAAGCTTTAGGTCTTTAAGTAATTTTATTTTTATTTTTTCGATATGTCGCTACCCTTTGTGTACCATCATCAGGAAAAATTAACAAATTAACGTTATGAAAAAATTACAATTAAAAAAAAAAAAAAGTATTGAAAAAATTTTCTTAAAAAAAAAAAAAAAAAAAAAAAAAAAAAAATTTTGTCATAAACTTATTAAAAATTTTTTAAACAAGTACAAACAATAATTAAATTATTTCTTATTTACTAAATGCTACACAAAGGAGTAGCGAAATATCGAAAAAATAAAAATAAAATTATTTAAATACCTAAAGCTTAAATAAAATAGTTAAATTAATATTTACAAAAAGGTCAAATAAACTATATAAAATAGCAATAAAAATATTTACACTCTTTTAAAATAGAACTTGCCAGTATTGCTATTGTAATACGAGTGAACTATTTTAAATGTATTTGAAGTTAGTTTTCACATAGATTAGCTCATAGAAAAATTTCGGGGAATGCCCCTAAAAAATACGAAATTTTTAAATTAACTGCTTAAAATATCCACAAGCCGCAGCGCTAGTATATATTTGATACTTTGCCAAAGACTAAAATTTACAAGAAAATTACCTCCTACAAACTTCTATGGAATTAAAGCTAAATATATTTTTATATAATAATGCGACACATATAGGTGACATGAGTTTTTATGAAAACTTTCACGTCACATATATGTGACACTGAGTGGCGAACGTGTTAAATAGGTTCAGGTGAGAGGTATCACACATCTGTTTTCATAGACAGATAGAGGAAGGCTGGTACAACTTAAATATGGCTGTCTTGGGGAGAAATTAGAATCTAAAAAGACAATTTCACAAAGTAAAAAATTTAACATAATTGGCTCTGGAGAATTTGATTTATTATAGCTGCCTATAAAAAAAAAAAATAAAAATCATAGGTATAATCTGTGGGGCTACAGGTTCAATTCCATAGCATTGGCATTTAAATACCCACTTTGGCATTAAGGGTTCTAAAACATATCAAATCTGATTTTTATTTTTGAAGTAAAAATGCGTTTTTTGTACTTTTTATTTTGCTCAATTTTGCTTTGAAAGTAATCCACACCAATTGCAAGACTCTTACTTTTATAGTGCATCAGTTATGGTATATTTATTTACTATATATAAAGGTAACCATCTCTGGATAAAATTGTAAAATTAATAAAAAATTCAAAATTGTGAAAACTTTTCGAAAGCTCTGTAAAGGCAGTTTAAAATATTTTAATAACAATATAATTCCACCAAGTAAAAATACAATTCTAATACAAATTTTATTCAATTGGCTATTTGGCAGTAAAAAATTAGTATTTTGTCATTATTTTAAAATAGCGCCATCTGTTGCATAACCATGTTTAAAATATCTCGCTTTCCAAAATAAAAGATGCCTTAAAGTATGCAGTACCTTTAAATCGGTACAAAAAAAATTGGCGTACTGTTATTGCCTTTGGAAATAAGGTATTTTTGCGGAAAAAAGTATCTATAGGAATCAGGTTGTTGCGGTAACTTCTCACAAAATTTTGTTAAAATCCGTCCAGATACGTATTTTCTTTATATAAAGGTACCCGGCCTTGCATAAAACTCTGAAATTTATACAAAATTCTAAAAATTATTGTAACGAGGTGTTTAAAATATTTTAATAAAAAATTATTCAATTGGCGCCATCTGTTGCGCAATAGCGTTTACAATATCCCACTTTCAAAAACCACGTGAGACCACATTCTCTCCAAGACCACAATCGAAGTTATTGTTAGCACCAGCGCCATTATATGAAATAATAGAATAACAATATCCTTTCGCTGAAACTAAGACCGAGTACTTGTAACCAAATCATATCGGTTTGTTCTTGATAAATATTTTCAAGCAGTGGTGACCGCAGTAGGCAAACATTTGTTCGTCCATGCAATTTACTTGCAATTTTGGCAAATTTATCACTTGAATTAAGAATTGCAACAAACGTGTATATTTTGTACAAAGCTTTTTGAGTAATCTGTTTATTGTCGAAAAGTTGCTTATCAAAGATATGAGTATTTATGCGCTTTACTCAATTTATGCTTATTTCCCACTGAGGCACGATGACTTCGATGTATACTGCATTGAATTTTACTTGCTCTAAAAAAAGGGATTTGGGACTTTCACCAGAGGTGCACGTAGTGTGGAAAGTTTTCCGACTGCCATTCACTTGGGAATGACCAGAAACGATTCCTCTGTTTGAATGTCCAAGCAGCTCACTCATTCGGTCCTAGACCAAGTATATCCCGGGCAATGGCTTTTCAGATTCCTCTGAAAGCTAGCTAGAGTGAGAAGGCGCCCAGTCATGTAGCCTGAATGGTTACAGTACACCTTAACGTCTCAGGCAAGTAGGTAAAATAGATGAATGTTTGCTGAAGCATGACTGCAACGTGGGATTGGACACATAGATAGCAGTCCTATCACCAATCTAAGAAAGGAGGGCCAGCAACCCACCTTTTTGAAATACAATTTGCTAACGAATCGCTTAATAAACAGCCTCTTGGCGCCCTATGCTCCAGTGGGAGTTAGAGGAATAAATATATAATATATATATATATATAAAAAGGGTGAAGTCCCAAATTCTATTTTTAAAAGCTCGCCCTACATTTACGTAAGTATGTAGGTAACACACAAATATACGTATGTAGGTAATACATACACCAAATATTTGCCTATAACAGCAATAAATACGTTTATTGCCACTGTTTACTAGTTATTATCTGAAAATAGAAAAATATATTTTGGAACACCTTACGTTTTAGAACAACATTTGTATGAAAAATTAGTTCTAAAATAGATTTCAAAAATATATTATTTTTTATAATAATGGGGGTAAGTAGGTATAAAAATTTCTTTCACAGGGCCTAAGCTATAAAAGCTTTTAGAAGAACTAAAAAAAAACTACTTTCTGAATTTATATTCTTATAACTGTTTACTTAGAAAGGATTTTGTAAATTTTTTTGCTTTCCAATTCTAGAAAATTAGTTGTCAACCGCCTGCTGGATCAAGGTGGATTAAAAAATAAAAAACTAATATTTTTAAAAGTCGAAAATCTTCTAAACTCTAAGAGATATATACCATATTTTGTAGAGCTCATCCAGAACAGAATCAAAAATAAGAAATAGGAAACGGTTATTATTCTTCATATAACCTAAGTATAAAAATTCAAGATTTATGCTCGAACACACTTCTACTATTTGTTATTATTTGGGCTAAATAAGCCACCGTGTGACGTTTGTTGCATTACGGACAGTCTCGTTAACGGTAAAAATTAAAGTAATTTTAACACTGCTTTGAATTTGAATTTGGATGTGGATAGAAAAAAATATAACAAATAGAAAAAAAATAAAATCTTTATATTAGCTTACCTTTGGCTATAATTTATTTCCAACTAATGAAATGGAAATGTTTCAAAATATGACTATTGTTTTAATTGCAACTTTCGTGTGATAGACAGATACAGTAACATCTCAAATTAAATACAAACTACTCCTAAGACGTCATAGCTCATTGAAGCTGCAAAATAATTTATTTCATATTTTGGCTTGTATTTTTCGCTGGTTATCAAACAAAACAATCACTTCAATTATAATCTATGTATACCTGCAATCTATTTTGCAAAATTCTAATATTAACTTATTTTTATATAAATAATGCGCACTATATCCTCTTTATTTTAACGTTAATGTCAATTTTAATTACTTTACATTTATTTTTAATTAATGATAATAACAATTAAATTAATGTTGTTTATTTTTAGCAAAATTTGCACGAAAGAGCAATTTTCTTTAATAGCTTAACAATGACTAGAAAGTTGTAAACAAGTATTAAACTTTTTTAATAAGTTGCAATCATAGTAAACATAACCATTTAAATTTACAATGGCAAAAACTTTTTGCAAACTAATGAGAGTTATTGTTTTGTTTTTAAAATACATTGATAAAATAAGAAGTGAGTGTTATTGTCATGCCAAAAGATTATACACCCAATTCTGTTTTTACACGGTCTTTTTTTACATGGTTTTGCTTTAACACGGTTTGAAAATAAAAATTATTATTTTTTACACGGTTTTATTCCATTTAGCACGATTCAAAATCTTTTGAGCTTAGATTTTATTTGTAAAGTTTAAGTTTTGTGAAATATTTTCATATCCAAAATTTAGAGGAATTCTCTTTTTGTGCATACAAGCATGTTTGTTAGAGCAATTGAAATGTGTTAATATTTTGTGAACTATCAATGCATGTCTACAAGAAGACGACGAAAACTACAAATAAATCAATTAGTCAAGTGCGAGTTAGACTCACACACGTAGGGTTCTGTACTATGTTTAGTACAACTTTGAAAATTCAAGTTGTTAATTTTTTAATGTCTTATGAGTCACCCTTTAATTTTAAAATTAAATTCATAATTGCATCACTTTAATTTTAGCAATTTTTGTTATAGCGGCCATGGTAATACACTATCTATAAAAATATACATGAGCCTACCTATTGCGGTTCAAAAAATAAGGTAATATACGTGAAAAACATGTCACTGATAGAATACCCTTTAGATATTAGTAATTGTTACAGCGGCCGAAGTACCACATCTACTGTAAACATTTAAAAAGTCTACCTATTACGGTTCAAAAAATAAGGCTATTTACGTACAAATCATGTCTCTGTCGAAACACCTTTTAATTTTGCTATTTGCTATGACAGCCATGGTAATTCGCTTTCTATGAATATATCAAGAGTCTACCTATTACTATTAAAAAAATAAGTTACTATACGTAAAACACATGTCACTCTCAGAACACCCTTTAATTTTTAGTAATTGTCATAACGGCCATGGCAACACATCTTCTACACAAATGGGAAGAGTCTACTTATTACGGTTCAAAAAATATGTCGTTTTACATGCAAAAGACGTCACTGTCGGAAAACCCTTTAAATTGTTATTGTTTTTATAGGGGTCATAGTAATACAGGTTTTGTGAAAATTTCAAAGGTCTATCTATTATGGTTAAAAAATTAGTCAATGTGCATGCAATTCACCTCACTGTCTGCACACCCGTTAGTTTTTACTATTCGTTATAGTGGCCATAGTAATACACTCCTAATAATGAACTCCTGTAAAAACTTCAAGAGTCTACCTGTTATCGTTCAAAACTTAGGCCATATACATACATGCAAATCACGTCACTATCGGAACACCCTTTAATGTTTAGGTTTAATATTGTATACTTACTTATAACTCAAACATAGATTAAATTACTGTCTGCAAATTTTAAGTGGTTGCTTCCTACTGCTCAAGAAATAAAGATATAAAGGCAAATAACATGTCACTTTGGGAACACCCTATAAGTTTTAGTATTTGCTGCTATAGTGGCCACAGTTATACGCCTTCTATGAAAATTTCAAGAGTCTACCTCTTATGGTTCAAAACTTACGCCTTATACATGCAAATCACACCACTATCGGAACACCCTTTAATTTTTAGGTTTCTTTTTTTAGACTTGTTTATAAAGCGAACTAAGTTTTAATTACTGTTTGTAAATTTTTACTGTATGCCTCCTACAGTTCAAAATATAAACACATATTCGTGAATAACACCTCTATATCGGAACACCCTATAAGTTTTAATTTGTGTTGCTATAGCGGCCACAGCTTCTGTAAAAATTTCAAGCATCTACCTATTATGGTTCAAAACTTAGGCCTTATACATGAAAATCACACCACTATCGGAACACCCTTTAATTTTTAGTTTTATCTTTTTATAGATGTTTATATAGTGAACTAAGTTTTAATTACAGTTTGTAAATTTCAAGTGTATCCCACCTACAGTTCACGAAATATGCACATATTCGAGAATAACACCTCTCTATCGGAACACCGTATAAGATTTAGTATTTGTTGCTATAGCGGCAATAGCTATACATCATCTGTGAAAATTTCAAGAGTCTACCTATTACGGTTCCAGAGATAAAAGGCGCTGACAGACGGACAGACATTGTAGCGAAAACAATAGGGTTACGTTTTTACACTTTGTGTACGGAACCCTAAAAAGATGTCTGGATTTATTTATCAAAAAATCTTAAACTGAGAGGTTTTCCTAATTTAGTATATAAAATTTTTATTTTCGTTATAAAGGGACAAATATTTTGTTCATACAAACTTTTAAGCCACGATAAAGCGTTAGTGTTTTTTTAGCGGTTCAATTCGAAGTTTATCTTGAAACTTAATTTTGAACGCATATAAATACGAATTCTCTTCAATGAGGTATAACATTTAGCATGTTAATAATGGTTTTTTGAATGTCGTCGATTTTATGGCTTAATGACCAAAAACTGGCTCAGACCTGCAATATTATTAAGTAATTTTAATACCGAAACTCTGGAAAGTGCGCAATTCCATTATTTGCGTTTTTTAATTGTTAGCGAATCAGTTTGATAGTAAATAAAAAAAATATTTTACCGATTAATCGAATAAAATTTAAAAAAATATTCGATTAATCGACCAGTTTTTATGTTGCTTTGAACGTGATTTAGTTAATATAATATCGTAAATTCTTATACTTTACGATTAACTGACCAATCGAGCTATACGAAAATTGATTCTTTTTATTTTTAATGCCATTTTACGGCTTGAGTACTTTCCTCCACTTTGGAAGGTTTCCTTAATAACAATGATTTCTAAACCAGGAAAAGACCACACTAAATTTGAATCATACAGACCTATAAGCCTTTATCAAATATGTCAAAGCTGTTTGAGAGGATGTTAATAACTAAGCTGAACCATATTCTAAGCGACAAAGGATGTATTCCAAACCATCGATACGGGTTCAGGAAAAAACATAGTACGGTCGAACAAATTCACAGGTTAGTCAATGTTGTTAAGAAGACATTTGAAGAGAAAAAATACTGCTCTGCGCTTTTTATTGACGTTTCTCAAGCATTCGATAAGGTATGGCATGAAGGACTAATATATAAGATAAAACTGAATTTGCCCGTAAACCTATATAAGCTGCTAGATAGTTATTTAACCGAACGAAAATTTATTGTGAAAGAAGGAGATTTTTTGAGCTCACCCCAGCCAATCGAAGCCGGAGTTTCCCAATGTAGTATATTGGGGCCCTTTTTATACTTATTGTATACTTCAGACATGCCAACTAGTAACCGAGTCCACTCATCTACATTTATTGACGATACAGCTTTTTTAAGCATTTACCAAAATTCCGAAATAACATCACTATATTTACAAGACCACATATTCAATTTAGAAAAATTGTTAAAGAAATGGAGAATAAAAGTGAATGAACCAAAAATGTACTCATTTAACTTAACACAAATGAAGCTAAAAGTCATCCAACTAAACTGGCTTATTGGCAGAAAATCTACTCTCAGCTTAGATTGCAAACTTCTATTGTACAATTCAATTATAAAATCAATTTGGTGTTATGGTATTCAATTATGGGGCACTGCCTCAGCTAGCAATGTAGTAAAAATACAAAGGCGCCAAAATAACATTCTTCGTATGATTAAATCTGCTCCTTGGTATATAAAAAACTCAAACATCCATAAAGATCTATACGTGGCATCAGTTGAAGCAGAAATAGCGAAACTTGCCATAAAGTATTTAAAGAATTTTGAAACTCATCCGAATCCACTGGCCCGTAGCATACTAAGTAAACCAGGTTACATTCGACTAAGAATGAGGGACACTGCTTCTCTCATCCGTACATCAGAGGGATGAGCCGCAAATAACAGTAACCGAGGAACATACATTTTTTTTCTGTCCAGCACTGGTTGAACTTAACAAGTATGTTTTTTTTTACATTAAGATATGAGTAATTATTGATAGTTCAAGTATATTGAAGAAACAATATATAAAAATTGCGAAAAAACCAAAAAAAAAATTAACTTAATACATGTGATTTTAAGATATCTGCACTGCGCTCAAATAATCGCTTAAAAATAAATGCTGGTAAGTGGGACATCGCAAACAAACATGAGGTCATACGTAAGCGATAACAACTCGTCGTTACATTACAAACCTGCATACGCCGAAGCATTGTTTTTGCTCGAATACTTTATTAAGTCGAGCCAGTGTTAGTCCAAAATTTATTTTCGAAGTTGTATTTATTTTTATGATGTTTAACAAAAAACGCAATATTTTAGTTGAATACAAACACAATCGTTTAGTCGTTTGATCGTTTCACGATTTCCGCTTTATCCAATGCAACGTTTAGATCTATGCGATTGATCGAGTTTTTTACATAAAAGGGAGTGGCTTGATCAATCTCAAAACATTATTTTGGCGCTCTTGAATTTTTCTCAGTTTGCCATAACTGATATGATAACTAAATTTCATTACATCATATTTTAAAATAGATCATATTGCTTTGAGACGGTGACGGGTTTACAAATTAAAAAAATTAACTATATTGCGAAAAAATATTTGTAAATCAATCGTACGCTTATCTAACCGGTTAAGTTCGGATCCAAAGTGTTGTTAAGGGTCAAGAAAGCATAAAAGTGCACTTATTTAAAACCGACACTAAACTTTCCTTTGTAACTAACACTTAACAGAACAACCTAGGCATGGTGTAGAGAACAAGGGCTAACCATTAATGCCAGCAAATCAGATGCTATGATCTTCACTCACAAGAGGAAGGGCATAGAGGTTGGATCCCTAATGCTTTTCGGCGTTATTCTGGATAAGGAACTTACATGAAACGGAAGGCAAAAAGGATCATGCATCAGTGTAAACGAGTTTGAGGCCGTAAGTGGGGAGTCTCGCCAAAGGCTGCATACTGGATTTACACAATGGTGGTGCAACCGATAATAACTTATGATCAGTGGTTTGGTGGCCTCTCAGACAACAATAAAGCGTAAGTTGGATGGGGTTCAAAGAATTGCTTGTATAAGCATATGTGGCACAATGCGCACCGCTCCAACAAGGCAATTGAGGCAATCCTGGGATTGCTGTCCCTGGACTTATTTATTAGATCAACAGCTGCGATGTCTGCTTTGCGTATGAATGAATGAATGACATTTGGCATCGCTTTGGGCCGAACATCGGTCATAATAGAATCCTGAACCTTATAAGTAAGGAGGTTAGGGAAGCTCAAATGCCGATGGAACGCATCAGTAGAGGAAAGGTAGTCGAAAGACTGCATAGGACATTAATAGCGGACGGCGTTATAACAATGAGTGTATGGAGAATGACATCAGCATTTTCACTGATGGTTCTCTTATGGACGGTAGAGCAGGAGCAGTTGAGCTAAATTTGTCCTGTAGTCTCCGTTTGGGGGAGTACGTCTCCGTTTACCAGGCAGAATTGCTTGGGCTGCTACATGCGTTGGATCTTCTGCTGGAATGTCGGGTGCAGAGAAGAGAGGTCTTATTGCACTTGACAACCAATCGGTTATAAAACGCATGAAGCAGGTAGACAGGCTCGAATGATGCTCAAAGACCCCCTTGGCAGGTTCTTAGATACAATAGAAGTACCTTAAGCCGAATAACTGCGTTAATGACAGGTCATGGAAACTTCAAGTATCATCTAGCCAAGATGATACTTGAAGACTATGCCTGGAAGACGCTGAGACGGTAGCGCATATTGTGTGTTAATGTCCAGCAATGGCTAGCGTAATACTTAGGATTACGGGCAGAAGCTTGTTAAATGTGGATGCCTTACACAAATGCTAGCAATCACTAAAGACACCGTGATGAGAAAGAATGCCGATAATTCCCAGTCGACACTCTGAAATCACTAGAGACTCAATGTTATATCGGTTGTCTATAGTTATTGAGGACGGAAGGGGGTCGTAAAGGAACCCAATTAGTAGTGGTCTGCTTCGTTATTCCCCCTACATTAATAATAAACTAACACTTATCTAGTTGTACTCTGTATTAATTTTTTACACTGGTTTTTAATAGTATAACTGCCTTCTTAGTTAAACTATACCAAGAATATATAAACAAAATTTAATTGGCTGACCATTTCAAAGATCTTTGTGTTTTTCCTTTTAAATTTTTAATAATTTCTTTACAAAATCAAGCCAGTTAATTACTTTTCAAACTCAAATAATTATCATTTTAATAGCTTATTAAAATATACTCTTCTAATTAAGATATTTGCAAATATATACTTATATTTATGTATTTGGCATGTTTTTGTTAAATCCTTAAAACTCAAAAACTCAATAATCAAAGGAAATGAGATTTTAGAATTACAACCTAATTCTCTTTTCTACGAAATTGGTTTTTGACCTTTATTATCTTAACGAGATATGTATATGTATGTGTTCGTGGGTGTTATGCATAATAAATTTTGATATCTGCTGTATCCTCTTTGTTTTAAACAACCCTTAATACATATATTTGATTTTTCACTTTAAGATTGCCAAAGGATTAATAGACATGTATTTTGCCCTACTCTTGTATATCAGAAGTCTCACTTAAATGTTTCTATGAACATTCATACATAAATACATACATATGTCTTCACTTACATATTTGTATAGTTTTACAATGATTAAGGCATAATTTCCCACAAATGCTTTATAATTTCAAATAAACTTATGCTGAGTAAGTGTGACAAAGTAAGAATTTTAAGGAAGAGGTGAGAATAACTTACTTGGAAACCAAAAAGGATATTAAATAATAGTTGATAACTTTCAGTTCTATAAGTGTGAAGGGAAATGGGTATGTGAGTATCTGTCGTTTTGTTACTAAGTGTTTGCAAATAAATTACAATTTCTGGAAGGGTTGTACGTCGTACCATTTTGTATTGACAAAAGTTTGTTAAATTTATTTTTATCTATTCATACATATTTACAATAAAAACAAATGTACATACAGTGAAATTTATACAAAATCAAATGTATTTATGACAAATTTATTTATTTCGTCCTAAAATAAGGGAAATTAAATTATTAATGATTAGAGGTTGGTAGATTTAAATCTGATGATGTTTGAATTGTGGTAAATTTAAGAATTACTAGAACAGTAATAGGCTGACACTTAAAATTTACTTAATTTATTTAATGAAAATAAATTTAATAAAAACAAGTAAAAGTGCTATATTCGGCCGTGTCGAATCTTCTATACCCTTCACCACGCTGATTTTATTTATACAGACATGTACAGCATTATCCATATTGTTGACTCTTTACATAAAAAATCATATGAGAAAAAACTGATTATTCATACTTTAAAGAAATAGAAGACAGCGGCGACGCAGCTAAATGAAAACAAATTCCGTTGGCTACAATTGTCGCCGTGTTGTCAGCTACTTAATGATATTGATGACTACAGCTACATCGTCAACTCTGACATTGTTGTAGAAATACTTAGTTTGCATTTATAAAATTAAATAACTTTTTCAAAAAATTGTAAATATTTCCTCCAAAACTTTTTGTTTGTATATGAATTTTTAATTTACAATTTTGTTGAATAAAATAGAAATTAGACAGCCACAAAGGCGGTCGTGTAGCCATGTAGCTATACTGGCTTCAAAATAATTGTTTACCTATAAACGTGTGTATTTTATTTTTGACAGTTTGTATAGTCCTGATGTTGGCTATGTGTTAAATGCATCTAAGTTTTAAAACAGAGATCTCATCTATTTAAGAATCAAACGCATTTAAAAAAATATCTTACTCTGTATACATACATCTATACATACATATGTACATACATATATTCTTAATATTAAAATATATTATGTTACATTCATGATTTTTATTTTCACAGAAATATTTAAATTTTTTCTTTAATTTTTCGACAATTGTTTGTAAAAATATTTTTTTTGTAAAATTTTATTCGAAAATTTTTTGGAAAATTTTATTTGAACATTTTTTTGAAAATTTTTTAAAAAAATTTTTTTCGAAAAATTTTCTGTGGAAATATCGTTTTGAAAACGGTTTGTAAATTTTTTGTAAAAATTTAAAAAATTTGTTTTTACCTATATGTGAATTGCTTTTTATAAAGATCTCTAATACAAATCAAAATCCTACCAACCTAAAAACAAACAAAAATCCACCCTCGCAGGGGGTTATCGATCCCCCGAGATCTGTGTGCACTCTTTGCGATCTACCTGTCATGGTCTAATATGCAAATAATATTTCAACCCGAACACGGACAGACGGAAAGACAGACATCGCTTAATCAACTTCTCTATGTATAAAGATCCAGAATATATATAATTTATGGGGTCGAAAATTAATATTGTAGAAATTACACACGGAATGACAAACTTATATATACCCTTTCCACCTGTGGTGAAAGGTATAACACTTACAACTGAAATTTTACATAAAACCAAAAACTCTCAAGAAGAAATAAATAACCAAAGATTCTATATTTAACAAAAAAGCTTTTAATATTACAATTTCAATAAACCAAATAAAAAATGTATCAAAAATAATAAAATTCAAAAGCGGAAAATTAAGAAAATGTCTAATTTTAACAAAAAATTACATTAAAATATAAACTAACCTTTCTTCTACCACAGGAGTAATAAAGCTAATTACTTTAAAATCACTCAACGCTTTCAAGGGAGGAGTCTAGAAGTCACTTTGAAGTCTCACTAAATTCCCGAGTGCCAATGATCATTGGAATGACGTGGGGAGTGGATGGCTCCAAAAAATAACCAAAGAAAACACCAAACAGTGTCTGAATGCTATTGGCCAACTACCTGTTCATTTTAAAATCAGTTTTGTGTATTGAACGTTACTTTTTTTATTGTTGAAAAACAATTATAAGAAAATCATTACTTTGAAAATATATTAAAATTTATTGTATTTAAAAAACCATCAATTTTTATCCTATAAAATATATTGAAACTTATCCATAGATTAATTTATTGATTTTCTAGTCAACAAACAATACTATAAACACATGGATAAAAAATATGGCTAATCAATAACTTGAAAACGCCCGCTATTCTCATGACAAAACTGGTCCCCATTTATATGCAAGGTAGGACGCCCACTCTTCCCATCCAATATGTTTTTTGCTAGACTATGCGTATTAACAAGATAATAATTTTTAACAGTGTATGGAAGCTACCACTCCCACTATCCAAATCCAGCCTGTATTTTACTAGATTATGGACATTAGTATGAGGGCTACTTTTGCAAACTTTCAAGACTCTACCTATTGTAGTTCTCTAAGAACTCGATAATATTTTTTTCACTTTTTATGGGAGGTACCAAGACCACCGTCCCAATCCGGTCTGTTTCTTGTTACACTATGTACTTGAATAAAAGGGTTACTTGCGCATAGTTTCAAGACTCTACCTATTGCACATCTTCAGGTAGACGATAATAATTCATCACTTTGTATGGGATGTACCACGCCCACGATTCCAATCCAGCCTGTGTTTGGCTAAACTATATATATTAATAAGAGGGTTACTGGTAGAAAATTTAAAAGATCTATCTTTTATAGTTCTCTAGCTATTTAAAAAGTGGGCGTAAAAGTGGTAGTGAAAGTGGGCGTAGTAAATTTTTATTTCCGTAAAAACGTAAGTTGGGTTATATGAATATAAAAAAAAATTCCCAAATCCTTGCAGCTTTTCTTACATGATACGATTGCCAACGAACGACATTTAATTTTATTTATATAGATTTCGCCATAGACTAAATCCTTACAAGCTACCACAATTTCAGTTTCATTAATTTTTAATAAAGTAATAAATATAGATAATAATAACACATAATAGCAGTTATCAGAAGCAAGGCAAATATACTTTATTGCGGTGAAAAAAAAGCTAAACAGTTATATATAGATTTGTTGAATCCAATAAATGACCGACAAAATTCTCGTATTGTTCTTTTCTAGCAATTAAACAGAAAAGAAGAAACAATAGATTCAGAAATGATTTATATTCTTTCAGTATCCATATTCTGTTTCCGTTTAAAATTGGCGTAATAACTTTCATAGAGGACACATTTCATAATAAAACCTAAATTTTTCCATCAAATAAAAGTTAAGCAAATGGCACCTTTTTATTAAACCTGTACAAATTTCCATTTTTGTCATAAACTTCGCTTATTCTCTTAAAATATATAAATTCAAAAGCTAATTAACTTATGAATAAAATTTGGTTAAAAGCGAAATAAAAATGGTAATAAAGTTTATAAAAGAAAAATAAAAGAAAATATATTTCATTATTTTAACAAGCATTTGTCAAGAACTCATGTTGCTAAACAAATCTATTGTTACCTTTTTGCTAACACCACACCGCCTACCCTTAAGTGGGCTTATATTAGTGGTAGCATTTGCTTATATTTCACTTCTCCTTTAAGTGTAAAATAAACTTTTGTCTTAAACTTTTAAATTTCCGTTTTGCACTTGAATGTTTTTTTCATGATTTCGTTTTTATCAAAAATTATCTGAAACTTTTTCTTGTCATTATTTATGTAAAATATTTATTTTGTTTAATGTGACTTTTGCTTTATATTTTTAACTTTTGGATTTTTGGAAGAAAGAAAAATACACAGTTATTCTTATCGCTCAAAACGTTAGAAAATAAGCCATCCAAAAAATGGCTTAAAACGCTTGTGGCCTTTTTTTAATTCTACCTTGATTTCTTCATTGCGATTTTTTCTGTCCTTCTAATTTACATCAATTTTTTTCAGCAGTAAATTCATTCATTTGTTAAAGGTTTTCTTTTGAAATTTTACTTTTTTAATGACCTAAAAAGAGGTTTTTTCCACTATAAGCAAAAAAAAAACAATATTTAAATTGTAGGTAAAATTGTGTTTAAGTTGACATTAACATAAATATAATTAATACTTTGATAGAAGCCAACAAAAACTTTTTCTGCCCTCATTAAAATATAACTAAAAGACAAATAAACAAAGGTTTTTATAAATTTTTCGGGAGAAAATTATTTTGCAGAGGTTTGAAATAAGAAATAATTTTTATATTGTGAAACTAAAACGAAGATAACTTATATACCCGCGAGAAAAAAGAGCATTCTAGCCTTTATGATTACATAAATTTTTACCGTTACACAGTGGGACAGAATCAAAATATTTTGGAAATAAGTTAGACATTTGGATTAGACATAAGATTTCTTTTCCAACTATTCATGAAACGAAGGAGGCTCTGTTGAAATGCTTATTTCCATTAGCCACCTCATACATCTTCATTATCCGATGGATAAATATACATAAGTCAATGGATTTTATTGCTGGCATGACTACCAAGAGGTTAAGCAACCTGAAATTTTTTCTAGTACAACAATAATGGAAATCAGTTAAACATTGAAATTAATGGTGCAAACTAGCGTTGTCAAATTTTTTTGTATATAATTCGCCAAAATCGATTTGAAAAATCGCCAAATTGGTTTTTTGTTAGATTTTGCTTATTTTTAACCGACTTCAAAAAAAGAAGGAGGTTATCTATTCGTCTGAATGTTGCTTTTTTTATGTTTGTGCCCGCAGAACTCAGTCATTTCTGAACCGATTTAAAAATTTTTTTCTTTATTAGAAAGGAAATGCTTACAGATTGGTCCCATTTTAAAAGATTTTCAGAATTTTGAAAATTAAAGGGTGTCCCCATACAAGATACGTGTTTTTAAGTGTATTATGAACCGTAAAGGGCACCCTTTTGAAATTTTAAAAAACTGCATATCCCTATAGCTGCCAATAACAGAAATTAATAAAAAAAATAAACTTAAAAATTAAAGGGTGTCCCCATATGTGACATCAATTTAAATATATGAACCATTAAATATTTATAATTAGAAGTTAAAGGGTGTGCCAATAGTTGATGTAATTTGATGTATATTGCAAAACTTTGGAACCGTAACAGAGAGACGGTTGAAATTTACAAAGAACCTGTATATCTAAGTCCTTTATAACATCAAGTATATGATTTAAATTTAGAAACTAAAGGGTGTCCCCATAATTGATATAATTTAACCTATCTAGCCCTATCTTTTGAACCGTTATAGACAAACACTTGAAAATTAGACAGAATCTCCACTACTATGTCCCGTATAATAACATTTATAAATATTTAAAGTTATAAAGGGTGTCTGAATAGTTGATGTAAATTGATGCATATGGCCAAATTTTTGAACCGTTTTAGACAGACATTTGAAATTTGCAAAGAATCTGTCCTTTAAAATAAGAGTTTAATTTAAAATTTTACATTAAAGGGTGTCCCCTAGGTGATATTGTTTAACGCCATATCTTTGGAACCGTTACTTTTTATTGCTGTGTCAGTATTAATAAATGTAAAAAATAAAGGATGTCCTCATATCTGAGGTAATTTGTCGTATATGGCTTTATCTGCTTAACTGTTATAGATAGACATTAGAATGTACAGAACGTTTATTACTATGTCCGTTAGAGCAACTAGTATAAAAGTATTTAATTTGAGTACTATTTCTTACAGATTACTTCCTTTTAAATTTTTAGTTAAGAATTGAAGCACATATGTTTGTTTTGTAGTCGGTTTTTTTTTGCAAGAATTATTAAATATAATAAAATATTAACTCATTGCCGTCTGTCTGCCTGTCAGATTTTCATTTGTGTTCGCATCACATAAAACGACTAGGTGGATTTAAACAAACTTTTGTGACGTACCTTAGCATCCTGATTCCAATATAGGACACTAATTTATAGCATCAAGAAAATTATACTTCATTATATTTTCGGATGAGTTTTGGTGGAATTCATAATTGAATTCTACACAGGAATTACCAGGATATAAAGAAAAAAATCAAGTATAAAAAATTTATTGGAATTACCAATACATCATGTACAAAACTGATGGAACTGTACATAACACATTGTGTAATTTTTTAAGTCATGGCAAAATAACCATATACGGACACCACCACGTCATAAAAGACCAAAAAAAAAAGACCCCTGTCTCCCAGTTTTGCCCAAAGTACTCCAGGTTTTTTTTTGATGGGCCCTCAAAGATGTGGGGCCTCGATGTCATTTTTGCAAAAAAATGATCATTTCCTCAAGCTCACATTTTGCAAACCGTTTGAAATTTTGATATACTCTCTGAGGCAAAGTTGTAGCTCTTGTCATAAAGAACAAAAATTGTGAACATATAAAATCAAAAAACTTCAACTTCAAGGTGAAAATCGCAAGAAACTTTAAAAAATTCAATTTTTTTAACCTTTTTTCCCCTGTTCAGGTCCATAGGTAGCAAACCGTTCAAAATTCAAGGAAACAATCAACTAAAAAAATTAACCTAAGATCTCAATAAACAACTTTCTAGAACATATGAACTTCCTAGTAATGATTCTTAACACCGTATAGGTAGCGTTTAGGTAGCCGGGGAATTTTTCACTTTTGCGGCTACTTAATGTTCACAATTTTTGTTCTTTATGACAAGAGCTACAACTTTGCCTCAGAGAGTATATCAAAATTCCAAACGGTTTGCAGAATATGAGCTTGAGTAAATGATCATTTTTTTGCAAGAATGACATCGAGGCCCCACATCTTTGAGGGCCCATGAAAAAAAACCTGGAGGACTTTGGGCAAAACTGGGAGACAGGGGTCTTTTTTATTTGGTCTTTTATCACGTAGTGCTGTCCGTATATGGTTATTTTTTCCGTGTTGCACTGTGTAATTAAATGGAATATCATAATTTGTATAATCTTTATTAAACAAAAGTGCATATTTTCCATTGTAGTTGAAATGTATATGTATTCAAAGTTATATTATGATTTATAAAAATATTTAAAAGCAAAGAAATTTGTTTATGCTAAGGAATTTCAACATTTTAAAATGGAAAAATATTCCTAAACTTTATGTGTTTCGAAAGTCTCCAGATTCCAGAAGTAAAATTATATTTTAATATGAAAAACATTTTTATTTTACTTCAAAATCTGGATAACTCTTAATTTAGCTTCTAATGTTGACCGAAAGTTAATGACAAATCGCCCACAAAATCGCCACTATTATAAAATTCGCCAAAAAGTCGAGATGGCACTAATTCAAAAATTTTATCGTCAAAATCAGATTGAAAATCGCCACGTTTGGCGAGAAATCGCCATATCTTAGAACCTTGCACACTGGGTTGAAATTGCTAAAACAGCCCTTAATTCAGGCGTTAGAGATGGTACCTTTTTTTCGTTTCGTAGTATTAAGTGGGTCATTACTACTTTTATTGAAATTTTTTTTTTTAAACGCCAGAGGTGTTCATTTGTCAGCTCGCATGAATATTTAAATTAATTTAGAAGCTCCATTTTTTAAGATAAATGAATGAAATCTGGGCAATTTGATTGTTTTAGGTTAGTAATTCAACATACAACGAAATCGGTAAATGATTTCGTATAGCCCCCATACAAAATTTTCCCGGAAATAGGCCATACTAATCTTTATTTATTAAAAAGTATTTATTAATATAAATTTACATTTTATGTTTAATACTATTAGTCTTCATATTCGCTGTCACAAAAATTAATATCATCGGAATTATTTTCTTCAGAAATTTCAGATAATAATAGAAGGTCCAATGCCTGCTGTGGTAGCACGCTAATTTTCTTTTTGTAATGTTTGCTCATATTACTAATAATAGGATCAAAGCTTATTAAAAATCAGAGCTTATTACAAATCATTGGACTTTTCACGACTGCATTGCCGTGAAAAATACTCTCTGTATGATTTAAAATTTTAATTACGAGCCTCCGATAACTGGCCAATAGGTAACAGAGCATGAGTAATAATCTGCGGACCATGTATTAAAAATTTAAGTAAAGTGGGAGACATGTTAAACCATGGGTATTTTTCAACAAAGTATTTTACAGTCGATAAAGTAATTTTCTAAATTTTTCAACATTAATCTAAAGACCGCACGATACAGCAACAAAAAGAGTATATAACTTTTTTGATTAGTTCAACGGCGATTTTTGTAATTTCAGTAGAAACTTCGGGATTTTGAAAAAAAAACGTCTGGTTGTATTCCCGTCATTTGAGTTTCCAAGTCATGGTTTTGGTTGGTCAACTATAAGTCCGGTTTTTGGTCTAAACTCGATCTGTATTTTTGATCTGGTTTTATACACACCACTTTTAGACATAATAACACTACGATATAAAAAAAAAAAACAAAACAGTTACAATTGAAACAAACAAACAGCAAGTTAAAAAACAATTATTCACGTTGCTAAGTATACACGAATTTTTCTTTGATGTTGAAATAGAAAATAATTTTTTTCCTTCTCATTGCAAAAAACCCGCAAAATGTTTTCATATAATTTGTAAGTAGACATATCATAGAAAATTCCAAAAATTTTTTTTGTTACCCAAGCTTCCCCAAACCGGATTTGAATTTCTACTTGAAAGTGAAAAATTATTGTTTTTTACGCCAATTTTCAAAAAAATATTAAAAATATTTCTACAACAAAAATATTTAACTGAGATACATATTTGAGTTTCCAAATAACTGAAGTTGAAGGTTCCATTGAAAAAATATTACTTTTATGCTAGGAAAATACAAAAATTGAATTAAAAAAAAATATTTTTTCAGTTTTTACCACGGTTTTTAAAAACTGAAAAAAAAACTTCAACTTTGACAACGCACAACTCGAATGCTAGAAAACATAGAAAAATTAAAAAGATAATTAGATAATTAGTGATGCACAATTTTGTTTACTATAACCTAAAATAGATTACTTTTTAAAAATATAAATTTTCTATTAAGAGCCATTATTGGGAAATTCAACCCAACGTGCCCTGGTGCAAACTACCCTCGTAATGTTAATTACTGTTACAAAAAAGGATTTTAAGTACATTTTTAGTAACTACTATCTGTGGACGCAAAATCCTTTTAGTGGAGTTAAGAAAATTTTTAGACTTTCCTTTACTGAAATGTTAATTTTAGGAGATGTAAGTTGTTCTCATTTTCTCATACATTTTATTTTTTTATTAATTTTCATAGTGTGCATTTTTCCAAGTTTTTTCTTTTTATACCCTTCACCATTCCGTGTGTAATTTCTACAATATTCATTTCCGACCCCATAAAGTATATATATTCTGGATCCTTATACATAGAGAAGTTGATTAAGCGATGTCCGTCTGTCCGTCTGTCCGTGTTAGTGTGGTAATGTCATTTGCCAAGGCACCAGAAGAGATACAAAACATTTAAACACACCAATCTGTCAGGCATAGTTTCGAAAATTTTGGTATTGAAATTCAGCAACATCGGATCATTCCTTTGGAGGCTACGGGCCAAAAACCACGCCCACTTATATTTTTTTTACGTATTTTTTTAATTTTTTTCGGCTTTAATGATTCTGTTTTGCCTTTTTTTTGTCAAATAAATATTAGACTGCGACAGGTAGATCGCAAGGAGTGCATACAGATCTCCGGGGATCAATAACCCCCTGCGAGGGGCGATTTTTGTTTGTTTTTAGATTGGTAGGGTTTTTCTGCTTTGGTTTGTATTAGATACCTTAATAGAAAGCAATACGCATAGAGGTAGCCAATGGACCCACAGGGTACCCACTGACAAATAGGAGCAGTTAAAAGGACCCCCCATGTGTCAATATGATTAATTTTTTTTTTTTTTGTAAGGATTTCTTTTTGCTTTAGTCTGACCATTCTAACTCAATAGATTGGAGAAAGGTCCAAAATTTAACAAAAAATTTCAATCAAATTTTTAAAAAAAAAATTTTAAAAAAATTAAAAAAAAAATAATATAATTTTTTTTCAAAAATATTTACAAAAAACTTTACAAAGCATTTTCAAAAAGATATTATACAGAAAAATATTCGAAAAAAAATTTTTTTAAAAAATTTTCCAAAAAATTATCGAATAAAATTTTACAAAAAATTTTTAAAAAAATATTTTTACAAAAAATTTTTACTTACACACAATTTTCAAAAAATTAAAACAAAAATTTCAATATTTCTTTGAAAATGAAAATCATGACTGTAACATAATGTATAAAAATAAACATATGTATGTATGTGTGTATATAGAGTAACATATTTTTTTAAATGCGTTTGATTTTTAAATAGATGATATCTCTGTTTTAAAACCTAGGTGCATTAAACACATAGACATCATCAGGATACCGACTACAAACTGTCAAAAATAAAACGATTATTTTGAAGTCAGCAAAGCTACATGGCTACACACACGGCCACCTTTGTGGCTGTCGTCAACTTAGACTAATTTCTATTTTATTCAACAAAAGAAAGTGTCACAAAATTGCAAATTACAAATTCATATACAAACAAAAAGTTTTGGAGGAAATATTTATAATTTTTTAAAAATTTATTTAATTTTATAAAATTAAAATAAGTATTTCTACAACAGTGTCAGAGTTTACGATGCAGCTTCGTCTTCAATATCATTAAGTAGCTGACAACACGGCGACAATTGTAGCCAACGGAATTTGTTTTCATTTGTCTTCTCTTTTTTTCCTCATGAATAATGATTTTTTCTCATACGACTTTATTTAAGTAAAGAGTCAACAATATGGATAATGCTGTACATGTCTGTATAAATAAAATCACCGTGGTGAAGGGTATAGAAGATTCGGCACGGCCGAATATAGTACTTTTACTTGTTATTTCTGCATTTATTTATAATTGAAAGTAATTTTAGATGTACAAATATACTTACTCCAAAGCTAGCACTCCTGTTTTGTTATTAGTTTTTAAACATCTCCATTTAGCCTTTAGATTTGATCTCGCCTAAAGGAGCAAACAGTATTATAATTTTTTTTTATTTTCTTTTTTACTATCAAAATTTTTACAGCTTTATAATTTTCAATTCCATTTAAAATTAGTATAAATTTTTTGGTGTTGTTTTATGCTGCTGTTTTTCTGTTTTAAGATTTAGGTTTTAAATGGACGTTCGGAATTAAATGTAGTTAAGGTTGCATAAATAGCATTGGTGATACCGTATTAAAAATCTGTGGAAAATCAGTTTAGTTATTACAACTATGTATCAATTGTGTCTGAAAATGTTCCCTTTAAATTTAAGCTATTGAATAAAGAAATAAAAATGTCTGATACAAAATCTGTATGCCTGTGGATATAAAAAAAGTGCAGGGCAGTCGTTGGGACTGCCAATAGAAGTTAAAACTTAGTATCTTGTGATTACTTTTTCCCAAGATTGTTTATTGAAATAAAAAGCAAACGGGGTCATTTAAATTTTCATAGAATAATTAAATACTAATATTGATAATAATTTTTATTATTGCAGTTAACAGTTTTGCTACAGTTTTCGGCTCTACAAGTTTTGTTTCTTTTTTAAATGTCCACTTTTTACAAACTTTTTTCTGAAAATATACATATACACCCAATTCTGTTTTTGCACGGTTGTGATTTAACACGGTTTGAAAATAAAAAAAAATAATTTTTTTTACAAGGTTTTATTCCATTTAGCACGATTCAAAATCTTTTGGGCTTAGATTTTATTTGTAAAATTTAAGTTTTGCGAAATATTTTCAATTTAGAGGAATTCCTTTTTTGTACATACTTGTTAGAGCAATTGAAATATGTTAATATTTTGTGAACTTTCAATGCATCTCTAAAAGACCGTCAAACAATCAGTCAACCCTCAGACAGTGAGACAGACCGAAAAACAGTCAGACCATCAAACAGTCAAACCGTGAAATAGTCCGACCGTCAAATAGTCAGACCGTTAGACAGTCAGAC
The DNA here is from genome assembly GCA_949628195.1 of Phasia obesa. Lineage (NCBI taxonomy): Eukaryota > Metazoa > Arthropoda > Insecta > Diptera > Tachinidae > Phasia > Phasia obesa. The sequence goes on from OX451215.1 coordinate 191,482,869, forward strand.
AATCAATCACACAGTCACTCAGTCTATCTATCTATGGAAACCAGCAGACATATCTATAAAATCCAACGTTATGTTGACCATGGTGACGATGATGCAAGTTCAATATTTTTTCTTCAACCAAAAAGTGCTCAACATACCTACAGAAGCTTTCACTTCAATAATAATCAATAAACAAACGGCGGTTTTTGGTGACGACGGTTTTTGAAATCAGTATTATTTCTTCAACCAAAAAAAGCTAAAGCCTAAAGAGGTTTTCACTTCAAAAATCCCTTTTGTAAGGTATTCATGCTTTGTATTTTTCCCATACATATTTCAAATTATGAACAATATCCAATGCGAGTGGAGCAGCAGAGATTTCCGCGACAGCCATGGCTTCAAAATATACTAGAAAACCCAAATCAGTTTTTACACGACAGATTGGTTCCAGAAAAATCCGTGTAAAAAAGACATTGATCGTATGCAAAAAGAGGTTATTGGTTCCTGATCTCTAAACCCTATTAAAATTGGTGACAAACAAGGATTTTTTAAGAGCAACTTTTCATGTTTATTTTATTAAATCAAATATGTATGTATGTATATAATGTATATTTGCACAAGCGTAGTTATCAAAGAAAAAAAGATATGCACTCTAAGGCTCTAAGGAAATGAAATGAATGATAAGTTCAGGAACTAAAAATAGCTATGTATCTTGTTAACAAAAAGAATAGGTTATTCAATTTTTAAGGTAAAAAAAAATA
>OX451215.1:191483805-191594898 GCA_949628195.1 Phasia obesa
TGAAATGATAGATTAAAATTAAAAAAAATAATAATTACTGAAATGGGCGAAATTTGGGTATTTAATTGTCCCTGCACCGGAAAAAAAAGGATTTCTAAAAATTTAATATTAATTAAATTTTGAAGAGAGATACGTGCCAAAAATTTCATTAAGCTACCATAACTCCCTTGGATTTTTTTCAGTTTTACTGTGGGGACCGTTCACTGTGCGACGTAAGTATGTAACTTGCGATTAAGCGCGCTCAACAATCGATTTGTTCAAAATTAATTTGTGAAAACTTTATTTCCCAAATTGGTCCTGTTCATTGTCCTCTTCGGTCGTGCGATTTAACTCATCTGGAATATTTATTATGGGGCTAAGATACGTGATTTGTTTATGCCGACAAAACAACAACTCTTGAATTATTTGAAGGCAATATTTAAGCCACCATTGACGCCATACGGGGAGATTTATTAAAAAGTAGTAAAACAATTTTTCCAACAATATTTCCGTCTTGTATTTTAATTTGAAGTTCTCACGTAGCTCAAAGACACACACACATGCGCCACCCTTTAAATTATTTTAGTATATTTTATTATTATTAGGGTCTTTAGTGATGCCCCCTTTGTTAAAATTTCAAATTCTTTTTAATAAAAAACAAGTAATACAGTAGACGCTCAGAAATTCGAATTTCCAGAAATTCGAATCAGTAATTTCATTACATTTGGCGCTCTAAAATTAGAATTCAAAATTCGAATTTCCGAGCGGTTTTTTCTTTTTTGTTGTAAACACGAAAATTTTGACAATTTAGTTCAACCAAATACAAAGTAAAAAGGGGAATCCCATTTTAATAGATGATTTACAGATCTTGTTGATGTTGTTATAGTCATACATATACGGTTTAACATTTATTAAAATAAGAAAGTGGACTTAAAATTCCAAACAAACGTAAGTAAACACACTTCGGTTCTGAATGGTTTCTTAATCAACTTGGAAAAAGGCGATTTTAAATGGACCCATAGTAAAGGAGAAAGCCAAATTTAAAAAGCGGCATGGAAATCACCTTTTAGAAATTATTTTCGATATTTTATTTAGCGTCACTAATTCCGTCTCTCCTTTTATTCATAGACTTCGTGCTAAAATCATAGAAATGGGCCTAGTGGAATCTCAAATATATAATGTCGACGAAACGAGGCTATATTACCGCTGCCTGCCAGCTAGAACATATGTTGGTCAAAGTTGTTCAATTGGAACTCTGACAAATACGACAGTGGTGATGATGTGCCTCTATCACGGTTGCTGGAAGAAGATCAGGAATATAATAACGTTGTCCAAATAAATCAAAATTTGTTGGCGCAAATTGATCCGAATAATTCTATATCTGTAAGAGAAATCGAAAGATGGAATGAAGATGCCTTTGAGGATGAACCTTTCCATATATATGACAGTGGTGTGGAAGTTTCACCTAATATTTCTTATTTCGAAGCTACTGCAAGTATAAATAACGTAATACAGTGGTGCAAAAGTGTTTTCCACTAAACACTTGTCAAATCTTTTCGATCTCCGTAGTGATATTATTTTGTCGGAAATACAAAAAGCTAAAAAATACAAAAGCTAAAGACTACTGATTATATGATTAACAAAGATTGAGTCAGAATTCAAAATATATATTATTTTACCTTTTCTGAAAAATATTTTTTTTTAATTTAGTTAGAAGTAAACTATTTATATTATACATACTAAAGCCAATGAACTGAATTGTTATTTTTTGTTATATTTCGTTAAGTTTTTATAGTTATTATGTTAATTAAACTAAAATGTAAAAAAACATAGTTTTTTATATCTTTATGGTAAAATTTACCTAAACTTTTGTATAAAAAAACCGTCCAGAAATTCGAATAATTCGGAAATTCGAATCGCCCTAAAAACAAAGTGGTTCGAATTTCTGAGCTTCTACTGTAGTGCTATATTCGGCCGTGCCGAATCTTACTTATTTACCCCTTACCACGACGATTACTATTTTAGCCCACCCGAGAAGGGCCCATCGCCCTCTCCATGGGCTCCGTAGACATTCCAGTAATTCATGTTGACTCAAAATTGGCACACTAAAGGAAAACAAATCTTTCACAAAATTTTGCAAGTTCCCCCTGTCCCCCAAAGAGCCAGTTTACTGTTCCTAATTAACAATGGACACCCTGTAGGTCTACTGTCTAAGTCGATGTTCATTGCTTTTTATAAAGGAACTTAATACAAAGCTAAGCAGAAAAACCTTATCAACCTAAAAACAAACACATAATTGCCCCTCTCTCGAGATCTGTATGCGATCTATTGGTCGCCGTTTAATATTTAGTAACAAAAAAAAAAAAAAAGCAAATGAAAATCATTACAACCAAAAAAAAAATCTGAAAAATATATGATGGCGTGATTTTTTCCCACAGACTCGACGAACACAGACGGACATCTGGATCCTATATATAAGGATCCAGACTTTATATACTTTATGAGGTGGGAAATGAATATTGCAGAAATTACACATGGAATGACTAAGTTATATATAACCTTCCCACCTGTGGTGAAGGGCATTAAAATTAAATTCCCAAATAATAACCTTCACTTTTTTTAAAGTCGGTTATAAATAGTAACAAACCCTGCAAGTTTTTAAAACTATTTTCGATAAAGAAACATTTTTTCATACAAACTTATATATCGGATCAGTACTATTATTTTATCCCCTCATGTGGTAATATTCATAAAACCAGTTCATTGTTGAGTTTGCTTATGTACGCATTCATTAAGATTTTATTAGAGCAGTCATTAATTCTATGAGATTTTTTATATGTATGTGAGTGTTTTTTTTTTTTTTTTGTTTTCTTTTATTACTAAACCATGGACTCTGTTTTCGTTATGATTATTATGTTCCCTCTCAACACAATGGCAGCATGAGGCCGTTATCCTTAGCAAACAAAAATTAAAACCATCATTAAACGCATTCACAACTGGCCATTAAAGACTTAACAAAATGAGTGTTTAAAATGGTAAAGTTATATGGTAAAATGGTAAAGTTAGGCAAGGGGGTGTGTTAAAATAGCAAATAGAAGCTGCATTTAAAGGAACAATTTTACACTCCATTTATGGTCGGTTTTTGTTTTTGAACTAAATTCTCTGTTTTCCTCTAACGCTTCAGCTCTAATCTGCAAAAATGATTTTTCTTTTCTCAAAGAAAAAAAAAAATATATATAATGAAAAGTATATGAAAACTACAATTGTTATAAAAAAATTAATGCTATTCATGCCAGCAAAAAATTATAGGAAATTTATATTTTTGAAATAATCGCTTAAAAAAATAATCGCTACTACGTGGAATATGCTGGACAAATATCATGTCATACGTGAGCAGGTTTGTAAGTCATAACTATTTGACATTCCCTTACAAACCTGCATACAGCGAATCAGTTTTTTTTTTTGGTGGGATGATATTTAAACAAACTTAAGTTGGAATTTTAAGCTGGACTTTCCTTTATTTTTACAATTAATGTTACTGATTTTCTTACCCCCGAGGGTTCCAGTTGTCACTGCAGTACATTCTCAAATGCTTTGAGGGTTTCTAGAACCTAAATCTGGAAGAAAAGGTCTGTTGTTTTATTACACGGGTCCTCTTCGAAGCCCGACCTGTGCCCAAAGGACTGGTACCACGGGTACCATCGGTAGCCTCACAGAGAGCCTATCCTCTCTGTGACCGGTTGTTGGTGAGGTCCCCTTCGGGGGTACACGTGGTGGTTGTGGTTTAAGATCGATTTATGTAGGTATGGTGCACGGTCGATCAAGTGTGCTGTTGCAATCTCAACAGAACGGAGTTTGGATAGTCTCCAAACCCCTAAGCAATAGGCTATAATATTGAATCTAGACTTGCCATATTATATAAATTGCTACTCATTGTGACTGTATTACACATAGATTGCGGTACTGGCGGCAACGTCATATCGTACAGTGTTGTTATACTACACAATGGGGGCGCTAGTCTATGCTTAAATTTCACTGCATGGTAAGACCACCGCGGATTAGGCCATCAAGGCAGGTGCTCACGTTAATCTTGTTTCACATCTGCTATGCTCATGTCAAAAATTGAATCAATCGGCCTAGCCCTTTACAAATGACTGAGTTATTTCCAAATTATTTTGATTCTGTCCCACTGTTCAATGTTGTTCATATTAGATGTGCATCTTCATGGTATTTTTTTGATAATAATTGTAACATAAATATATTTGTTCGCTAGACAAACTGCTCTTTAGTTGCTATAGCAGCACCGACCACTGTAGTTGCGTTAATAAGTAAAATATCAAAAGAAATATTTAGTAATGTTTTAAATTGAACATTTTATGACAAAAGTGTCCTGTTTGTATGTTTCTTTATAATTATAAAAAAAAAATATTTTCAACTGATTTTATCATTTAAAATTTCTTTTCACTACCTTAAAATACTTTTAGGAAAGTGTCTTCTTATTATTACTTTTACTTTCAGTTATTCTCTCATGCAAATATATAAATTTAATAAATTATTTTCCTTATATATTTAACTTAATTTCATTTTACTCCTTTAATTAAAAGTACTTATGCTACAAATAATTTAACACAAACTTAAATGAACTTGTAGAATAAATCAACCTTTTATAGCATAACTTTAGGCCATTAAACTTAATAACGATGAAGTATAAAGGAGGTTGCATCAAGAAATGTAACTTAACCTATAACTACTGACATGGTGCTAAATTTTACCTTACCTTTAATTTATTAACCGACTTCAAAAAAAAAAAAAAAAAAAAAAAAAAAAAATGAGGTTATCAATTCATCTGAATGTTGTTTTTTTTTATGTACGTAACCGCAGAACTTAGCCATTTCTGAACTGATTTAAAAATTTATTAGTCCCGTCTTAAAAACAGTTCAACAGCTCCAAATTGCAATTTTAATTGTTTGTCGCTATTGCACCCAACAGCAGAAATTAATACAAAAATAAATTTAAAATTTAAAGGGTGTGCCCATAGATGACGTAATTAGACCTATATGGGCCTATCTTTTGAACCGTTATAGACAAAATCTTGAAAATTTGACAGAATGTCGATTGCTATGACTGTTATAATAAAATGTATAACTATTCAAAATTTTAAATTAAATGGTGCTCCAATAGTTCATTAAATTTGATGTACTATATGGCCATACTTTTGAACAGTTTCACACAGAACGCTGAAATTTACAAAGAACCTGTATTGCTAAGTCCGCTATAACAAAAAGTATAAAATTTGAATTTGGAAATAAAAGCGTGTCCCAATAGTTAATGTAATTCTATGTACAGGGTGGCTGATGAAAGCTGCTACCAAAAAAAAAACCTAATAACTTTTTTCTGTGTTATCAACCTGTTTCAATTTTATTTTATAGATTGATCTTTAGATTTAACGAAACTGGAGAATTGGGACAATCATACAAGAATTTGGATAGCGCGCAGCTTTCACTTGACAGGCCTTTCGAAAACGGTCTTACTACTACGGCCAATGGAGACCGTTACTAAAAGATGTTGAAAGAGTTTTTCTTTCTAGAACTACGCCGAAAGAGAAACGCTTTCAACTCTGTGTGGTTTTAACAAGCCATGCCTGTTATGACTGACCTTACTGCGACTGATTTTTTTTGTGGGGTTATTGCAAACAGAAATTTTACAAATGAAAACCAACAAATTTTGATGATTTAAGGCGATTCATTCGAACGTTAATTTAGACAATTCCCCTTAATGTAGCAAAATTCATCAGCCACCCTCTATGTGGCCAAACTTTTGAACTGTTATAGACAGACAGCTGAAATTTACAAGGAACCTGTATTGCATAGTATACAATTTGAATTCAGAAATTAAAGGGTATCCCCATAAATTATGTATTTTGGCAATTAGGCAGAATTCCCACTACTTTCTATGGTATAATAACTCTGGTATAAATATTTGAAATTGTAATGTAGAGGGTGTCCCAATAGTTCATGTAATATTATATATATGGCCAAGCTTTTGAACCGTTATAGACAGATAGATTAAATTTACACAGAATCTTTTTGGCCAAGTCCTCTATAACAACAGATCTTTAATTTAAAATTGTAAATTAATGGGTGTTCAAAGAGGTGATGTTGATTTGATCTATGTGACCCTATTCTTTGAAACAGTTATAGACAGACGGTTGAATGGTGTCCCCATAAAAGACGGCTGCTGGTGAAAATAGCTTAACTTTTGAACAGTAATAGGGAGAGGCTTGACATTCACATTAGTCCTTTTTACTTTTTTTCCCTCTAATTTTTGCGCATCTTTAATTGGGTTTAAATCCAATTCTTAAAGATTACTTCTTACATTTTTAGTTTAGAATTGGTGCTCTTCTATCCGTTTTGAAGTCGGTTTTTTTTTTTGTAAGAATTATCTTTAACTTACTCTCTTCTCTGAGCGCTATTTATTTCATTCTTGTAGTATCTTCTCATATACCTTTTGTTTTAGTTATCGTGTTAGCGTTGTTTTAGTTATCATGTGGTGGTGTAAAAATTGCCACTCCTCAAGGCATACGTATTTTTTGTTGGAAGTTTTTAAGGATGTTGAAAAAACTGCCAACAAAACGTCGGCAAATTAATGTTAAAGAAAAAGTTTTTTATTTAAACTTAATACTTGACTTTGAAAGCTATAGAAAATAACTATACATATATAAAAGAATACCAGATGCCTTATTCTGTAATTCTCGTAGCTAAATCAATCGCTAAAATTCTAAAAATGCACTAACAAATTATGAGTGTTGTTGTGAGAATACTCGTAATTTGTTGGTGCATTTTTATAATTTTAGCGATAGATTTACCTACGAGAGTTACAGAATATGGCACCAGGTTGTTTGCCAATAAAAAATAGTAATACATTTTTTTTAATTTCAAGGCAGTGTATTAGGTCCTGTACTGTACACCATTTACACAGCAGATATGCCTACGATGGACAATATAACTATTGCTACTTATGCAGATGATACCGCTGTACTAGCTTCTAATGAGTCACCAACCTTCGGAATTGGTACAAAATCAATTAAATCTTATTCAAGATTGGTTGCAAAAATTGAAAATTAAAGTAAATACCGGAAAATCTCTTCATGTGACATTTACATTAAGAAAAAATTATTGCTCTCCAGTGTATTTAAATGGAACTGTTATACCTCAAAATGACACAGTTAAATATTTGGGCCTTCATCTTGATCGACGATTAACATGGAAAAAACATGTCTTAAAGAAACGTGAACACTTAAATATTAAAACAAGAAAAATGTACTGGTTGTTACGCCCTAAATCTGGATTAAGTCTGGAGAACAAAGTTTTGTTATATAAAGCAATCCTGAAACCAGTATGGACATATGGTATTCAACTTTGGGGCACAACAAGCAACTCCAACATTGAGATTTTACAAAGATATCAGTCCAAAACACTAAGATTGTTAGCTAATGCACCTTGGTTTGTGAACAACAACAACATACACAGAGATCTCAAAATTAAAAAAGTCAAAGAAGCAGACTTAGCAATCATTCAAATGTATTCGCAATCAACCTTTTATATGATAGCAATGAAATCCAAAGACTAAAAAGATACCACTTACTTGACCTACCCTTCAGAAAATAGTAAAATGTATTAATACTATAAATTTGTATTTATATATGTATATATTTTTTTTAAGTTTATTGGAACTTAATATGTCACTTAAATTAATTATGTATTTTGCTTATTATTTTATTTTTGTAAAAAAGATTGCATATAAAAATGAATTGAGAAAAAAAAAATTCTGATTATGCTAACCTCAAATAAACCGACCCAGACTTATAAGTTAAAATATGAAACAGACTTATAAGTTAATATATGAAACAGATAATCAGTCCACATGTGCCCTTTTTTTGTTTTTTTTTTTTTTTTTTTTTTTTGGTTTAATTGTCCCATATCATTTTAAATTTAGTAATAATTCCTAGAATTTCACTTCCAGATGATAAGTAATTCTTTACATTGGCTTATATTGCAAATTGGCTAGGAGTACTTTAAAAAAGTATTTAAAAATATCACTATAGTTCACTTTGGTCAACCATGTTCGCTTTGGATTTGTTCATTATCCTGCTGCAGCATCAAAATTACTATAATTATGGAATCTCTTTAATCAGGTTTAAGAATGATATATGAGCTGTTATATTTGAATTTGGAATAGGTCTACTTTAGTAAAAAAAATAATTAACGACAATTTTAGTAAGATATAGGTATCATATTCTCATATTTATTGTCATTAAAGCAACGCACAGTGGGACAGAATCAAAATATTTTGTAAATAAATCAGCCAATTGCAAAGGGCTGGGGCGATTGATTCAAAATTTGGCATGAGCATACAAAAGGGATATCTTAGCCTAAGTTAAAAGCACCTTGCCAGGGGTGGCGCTATGTGGCCTCAAAGTTGGGTACCTCGCCCCTGCAATTTTTTTTAGAGTTTGGCATTTCTTCAATTTGATTTTTGATTTGATTTTTATTGTTAAAAGTTATATATGGTCTTAAAGGTGTAGTTAGTACCTTTAAAATAATGGCAAAATCTGTAAGTTATTTTTTAAAATGAGTGAGGTATAAGCATTTTAAAATTAAATTGATTGATTTTTCGATAAACTGGTTCAGTTTTTTCAAAATATTGTATGCAATTTTCAGCAAATTTTTTTAAAATTTTTTTGCAATAGTTAGTGAGCGAAATATAAAGTATTGTAGAAGAGAAACAAGTTTAATATATAATTTTTTAGAATTATTTTGTAGGACTACGCTAGAGCTTTAAGACCATATATAATTTTAAAAAATCAATAAAAAAATTAAGAAATGCAATCTCTACAACAATTTTTAAGTGCCAGGTTCCCAAGTTTGAGGCCATCCCTGATAAGTGAATGGTGCCCAGCGTCAACACATAAACTCATATGTTTCGCAGCCATTCTTATGCCTAATTTTGGACCAATTTCACTCTCCAAATTACTGAATAATTTTCAAAACATGTACTTTAATTCGTCCTCACTGTGAACTGGTTTCTAAAAAATCAAGTGATTTTGATGAATCTTTTGGTGAATTTGCAATATGTGCATAAATGTGCAATACCTAAGTTATATATTGCAAAAATATTAAATGTACCAGCAAAAGCGACCACAGTTATTTGTTTTTTTTAATTCTGATAAAGCACAACGTGTTATATAACCTTTTAGTTTTATTATTTAAAGTTTTCAATCATTTAATATTAAAAGCAAAACTATAAGAAAATTAAATAAAATGTCGATATCAAATGTGGATACGGAAATAAGTGTTGTTAACTACCTTCAGAGCAATAGGAAATTTTGGACAATTAAAGAACTAAATACGGTACTTTTAAAATAAAAAATGTACGGTGGATCTTAATTCATTTAAGAGTACGACTCTTACTTATTCTATTTATTTAAATTATTTATAATATTTTATTAGGGAAGGATTTCGCTATTTAGACGTAATGAAAAATATTCAGGATAAAATTGTAGTTTCATCTAAATTTCTCCAAAGTTCCTACCTTAGTGCCATGTTTTGTTAACCTATTAGCTTATTTGTATATTTTAGGGATTTTAAAATGAAACTTTTGCTATTAACAAAATTTTGTTTCTAAATAATAAAAACAACACATCTTTTTCAAACACCTTGTATAAATAAAAAAAATTTCTGTAGTATTATAAACAAGAATAAAAAATTTTATAACAAAAACGAAAAAGCTAAAAGATAAAACAGAAAAGAATTATAATTTAACACTTACCTGTCTGCCTTTTTGACGCCTGACCACATGGCTGCCGAAACAGGAGGCATAAATCTTAAATTACCGACAGGTGGTGATGCATATGGTATGCCACGATATGCTTCAACCGGATCTAAATGGCGTCCATCCAATTGTACAATTAACCCCGATAATGCGCCATTGCGTGTATGGATAATACGTGATGAAAGTTGTGAAGGTAATTGGTCATTTTGATTGTTGTTGTTGTTGTTGCTATTATTATTATTATTTTGCCGACTACTACGAGAATTTGAGGAGGACGATGTTAGTGATGATGATGATAATGACGAAGACGAGGACGATGATGTTGATGATGTTAGTTGTGAAGAAGAAGAAGAGGAACTAGAACTACCACTACCACTATTACTGCTACTACTGCTGCCACTGATAACACTTGCACTATTACCCGCAGCACTCAAGGCTATTAAAGACATTGAGGGTACAATATTTGAACCACCACCGTTCAAGGAAGATATTAAGGAGGCTGATGAAGACGTTGATGTTGTAGCGGCTGCTAATAAAGCTGATGTTCTTAAATTTAAATTACTATTATTATTATTATTATTACTACTATTTAGAGAACCTTTGTTTTTTATATTGTTATTATTATTATTACTAAAATTGTTATTGTTGCTATTAGTGCTTAGGCTATTGGCAGATACTATGCTACCGTTTTCTATACATAATTGTAGTATTGTTAACAATAGTAATATGAGATTGCAGCAGGATGTTAATGTGGCTCTTTTTACAGTTGTCGTTGCAATAGATAATTTTCTTCTGCTTCGTTTTGTTACCAAACATTGAGTCTTTCTTAGATTTCCAGCAGCCGTAGCAGCAGCAGCAGTAGCTGTTGCTGCTGGGGGTATTCCTGTTTGTTGTTGTCTTAGGCATGTATGTTGCAGAAAACAATGCAACATTATCATTATGTTTGCGGTTGCTTAAGCAACCCTTTATTTTTAATAAAGTCAACTTTAATTTTAATGATTTGTTAAGCCTGTTATTTGTTTTTTATTTTAAATTATAATTTATAATTTCTTTTAAGGATAAGTTATCCTAAAAAAGATTTTTTATTTTTTTTATTGACAGCTCTGCGCTAAAACACAAAACATTTTATTAAGCTGCCATTATGTCTGTGTTCTAATTGAGTTTGTTTTTTTTATTTCTTTAGCTTTAAGAATTTAACTTGAATTTGCTTTTATAAGAGTGCTGACTTAAAATGAGTTTTCAATTTCATTTATTGTTGCAAGTTAAAAGTATAGTGTTGCCAATATTAGACTCCAGCATAGTGTTGGTATGTGTTAGAGGTTTAATTTTTTTTTTAGCTGGCAGCTTGTTAAGCACTTAAAAATGTTATTCGTACAAGTGTCACTTAACAAGGCTTTTTGCTTATTGTAGCTGTAGTTGCAATTGTTGTTGTTTTTGTTAGTTTTCTCTACGCTAAACTCATTCCTTCACCATGCCAACTTGTTACAGTGTGATAATGTGTTTTTCTCTATTTTTTAACAATCTTTTTTTTTTTGCCTTCTTGCATCTGTTTGCATAAGAACACTCATGCACATCTTCAAATATTGTTCTCATTCATGTAATGCTACATACATGCGTGTGTGTAATATTTTCTTTCATTACACAAATAACACACACTTACATATTTCTCTACATATTCTGTGTGACTGTTTTGCTATTCTCTTATTTGCGAATCAAACACCTAAATACACTGTAACTGTAATGTAAAGAGAAGAGTGCTTCAATCTATACATGGGTTCTTATATTTCTGTATTAGTAGGTGTTCGGATTAAGCTGTATATGTATACTTGTAGTATCCTGTTAGCAACCATAAGCCTTATTTTCATTTCGTTTGGATAAAAGTAACTATAAAGGATCTTGTTTTCTTTAAAATGTTGCTGTTTTTTTTTTAAATTTGAAGGCTTCTGCTACAACTTAAATTCGTATACATTGTCAATTTTTTTTTTTTTAATTCAAAAGGACGAAAAGGTGGCAACAACAAAATATTAAAGTGGCAGAGTAGTAAAAAAAGGAAGCTTTATGTAAAACAATTTTTTATTTTTGCTTTGTTAATGTTGCTGCAGCAAGCGTATAATATGGCCTACACTGGAATGCACCTGCTGCTGTTGCCATTTTGTGTTAACATGTTTTCCAAGTGTTTTAGGTGAGTTTTCTAAAACATAAAAAATTGCTTTTTTCTTTTCTTTTTTTTATCTGTTTGCAGTTTACACCGTAGTTTACGTTTTATTTTTTATTTCTTGTAAGTGGGCCCTTTTTCGTATTGTGTATGTGTTTATGTTGCTATTGTCTATGAATGAGTATTTCCTCTATATGTTGCTAGCATATACACACCCACACTCCAGTTGTTGCCATTGTTGACTACTGCAGGCCTGTAAGCAATGTGGCATTTTATGAGCAACTTAATATTTTTGTTGTTAACGTTCCTTTTATTTAGTTGTTTTATTTATTTATTTTTTAATCTGTTGTAACTGCACAAGGGTTCTTTTTTTTTAAATTAACAATGCTTGTGTATCTACTACTTATATACACACACACCTTCACATGCACAACCCCTTATACACATAATATCAGCGTAAATAACAACAGCCAGAAGAAAATACACAAATAAAATGTTATTGTGTTATACAGGCGTAGAAAAAAAGTTAAATTAAACCACCTGTCAGGAAGAAAGAAAAGAAAAGTGATACGTTTTATTAAGATGTGCTAAGATGTTTATATAGGCTAAAAACTTAAATTGGTTAAAGTGCCTCAAAAGAGTGTTAGAAAAGTTGTAAATGGAAAAAATATTACAGCGCTTTGTAAAAATCCTGAAATTTTATTTTTTTTTAATTTGGTGAATCATTAGTAATTAGTTCAGGTGTCACCTAAGATTAAAATAAAAACTTGGTAAAGCTCTTTATAATACTGAGTACTAAGACTTGCCAAAAATTTAAAAGTTATGAGAAATTCTGAAGGCAATATATTACGCAAATTTAAAATTACAAAATAATATTTATAAAATTTTCTAAACACTATGATTTTTTTATTTTATGAGGGTTAAATCTTCCATATCTATATATATATATAAAAATAAGTTGCATTGTGTTAGTAATTGATGTTCTCTGGAATGCGTGAACTGATTTTGTTCTCTGGAATGCGTGAACCGATTTTGTTTCTGCAAAGTTTATATGAAAGCTGGTTGACGTCAATACCAAGGTTTTTATGTATAAACGGTCTCTGCATATGTATTAGTTCATGATTTATAGCCAGAATAGTTGGCGTGGTACCTCCCATACAAAGTTAAAAATTATTATCGTGTTCCTGGCGAAGATATCGCCTTGAAATTTTGGAAGAGTAGCCTTTGTGCTAAGGCGCATAGTTTGCCAAAATGCAGAATGAGTTGGGGACAGTGGGCGTGGTACCTCCCATACAAAGTGAAAAATTATTATTGTATGTATAGAGAGCTATAATAGGTATGGTTTTCAAAGTGGGTACAAGTAAACCATATACCCAGGTGTATACTCTAGAAAAACATAGGCTGAATTGGGACAGTGAGCGTGGTACCCCCATACAAAGTAAAAAATTATTACCCTGTATTTAGAGAACTGCAATAGATAGCGCCTTGGAATTTTGCATCAGTAACCCCCATATTAACATACATTGTGTAAAGAAACACAGACTGAATTTGAATGGACTGAAAGTGAAAAATTATTATCGCGTATCTAGAGAATGTGCATAGTTTAGCAAAATACCGACTGAATAAGAATACTGGGAGTGGCAAATCCCATTGAAAGTAAAAAATTGTGATCGTGTTGATACGTATAGTTTACTAAGAAACAGGTTAGATGGGAATATTTTTGACTTGAGGATAGCGGGCGTTTTCGCGTTAAAGGTTGGTCATACTTTTCTCCAAGTGTTTATTGTATTTTTTGTAGTTAGGAGTAGCGAAGCGCACCGGGGCTAGCTAGTTTTTTTTTATAAAGAGAAGTAACACTCAGGCAATAATGCCTATATTAACTGTGTTACTCCCTCTAGAAAGGGCAACACAGTGTAGAAGAGTGTTGTAAGCGGCTCAGGTATTACTTAGGCGAATTAGTGTGAAGCTAGCATAGCCAATTTATAATTATTTTACTTCGACGGCGATTTAATGCTATGCAGTAGTACCGGCGAAGGAGGGCGCTGTGATATGTAGTATTTTAACGAGAATTAATACATACCAGAAAAATTTATGTTGCCACGGTTGAGTATTAAACTCGTGGTCGTGCTTTAGTAGTCAACATGCTAACCACTTGAGCTACAGCACCTTTAAGCAAACAAAGGGCAAACCGACTTTGTCGCAGCCGATAGAGCATCGCCGCAATCATATCTAGGACTACGAAAGTATTTTGTTCAAGCCAATAATTTCTATAAGTATTACATTTTCGCATTATTATTTTTTTTTTCTTTTATTCATCAAGAACTGAAATGGATAAGTATTCTCAAATGTCGGCAAGACCACTAACGCCGCCGCTGCCTAAAGTTCCATCTCGGCTAATTTTTAAACCATAAAACAATCAAAAACGCACTGCAGAGCATTAATTTATTTTTCAGTGCATTTTTATAAAAGTGGCTATCATGACTTTATTAAACACTGGGCTGTCTAAGCCTTTCTTGAATATGTAACCCAGCGATGAAACTTTAAAAACCTGGTTACTTGTTCTCAGTAGGTGCTTTGAACTCGGCGGAATCTAACAATATATCATAAATTTTATTTCGAAATAGCTTTACTTCGGATAGGACTGAAAGGGAAAGCCATTGCAATTTAAGATCCACTTTTTCTTTTAATAGCATTATTTTATTTTTGTAGGGGGGATAGCGAAGTAAACCCCTTCCCTTTTCGACCCCCTTCATTCCTAAATAATTTCTGGTATCCGACTGGAAATTTTAGAATAACTTGCTTTCATTAAGTCTCGTGCTGAGACTGGCGACTGATATATGTCGACATTCTTCCTTATCACTAAACCCAAAGCTTGATATTGCAATATACGCAATATGCAAACACTTTATTATGTTTTTACTTTGTATTGATTTAACACGGTTTGAAAATAAAACAAAAATAAAAAATTTTTTACACGATTTTATTCCATTTAATCACGATCCAAAAGCTTTAAGGCTTACATTTTTTTGTCAAATTAAATTTTACCCAAATATGTTCATATCACAAATTTGGGACAATTACCTTTTTGTGCAGACAAGCAAATTTACTTGTCAGAGCAATTGAAATGTGTTAATATTTTGTGAACTATTAATGCATCCCAGAAAGAAAACTCCGAAAAGTACAAATGCAAACAAAAGACGTAAAATGAAATTTTAGATCGCCTTCGAAATGGAGAAGGCTCAACATATCTTGGCAAATTTTTCTGTTTTAATCGAAGCCACAGTAAGAACTATAAAAAAATTTAATTTCAATTAGGCAATCGGTGATTTCTGGAACGAAACTATCTGTTAAGTCTTCACCATACACTAGAGATGCAAATGCAAGCTGCAAATACAGATTATATTAACATACATTGTGTATTTATAATTCTACATATATATTACTAGTTCTTAAAAAATCCTTGTTTTTCACAAATTTTAATAGGTTTTAGAGATAAGAAACTAATCACCTATTTTTGAATACGATCAATTTCTTTTTTTACACGGTTTTTCTGGAACCAATCTACCACGTAAAAACAGAATTAGGTGGATGTTCACTTTTTTGTGTTTCTTTTTCTTCTTTCTTCACTCAATAATTTCAGTACGCATGAAATAGAGAATTAATTTACTGAATAGTTTTGTAACTACACTTTACCAAAAGTAGCTTCATATGAAGCATTCCATGCCAAATTATCAAATTTAAAAAAAAAAAAAATTATCGAAATTTTAATTTCATTAAAAAAAAAAAAAAAAAAAACAGAAAATAACCCTTCACTTGTATACATATACTAGTGTATTTTACCCGGCGTTGCCCGGGTCTACCCTGTGGGTAGACCCCGCCTCATCAGAGGCGAAACAAATATAGTTTCACAACAAAGCACTTGCATACATCTCAACAACAGCATCACACATCGAGTTCAAATAGAAAAAAAAGTAACACATACCTATGATACAATGCAGTGAAAAATCGAATGGTCAGCGCAAAAATAAAATGACTATCGAAGCAACGACTGAAAAGATTTAGCTCAACATTCCATTATACACATAAGACTTTACGATACATGGTTTGGTAAATTTTCAAGTGACAACAAAAAATCATAATATGGAAAATTGAGGGCATTTTGTTGATATTTGTATGGGAATATATAGGAAAATGTCATATCTCCAAGACCACTGGGCCGAATTTGTGCAAGCTTCACACAAACCATCTACAGACCATCCCCAACATACCCTGAAATTTTGGATAAAATCGGTCGACCAACTAGTGGTGACATCAAAGTGTATATATAAGTTTGTAATATCGTGTGTAAATTCTGCAATATTAATTTTCGGCACCATAAAGAATATATATTCTGGATCCTTTTACATAAAGAAGTTGATTAAGCGATGTCAACAATGCCAAGTCACCGAAGAGATAGAAAAAATTTAAGTCCACAAATCTACCATCTTTTGTTTTCGGTTCTAATTGTTCTCTTTTGCTTTTGGTTAAAGAAATATTAGATCGCGTCCACTAGATCGCATTGAGCCAATAACCCCCTGCAAACCGCGATTTTTGTATGGTTTTAGGTTGGTAGGTTTTCTAAAGGCCTTTATAGAAAGCAGTACACATAGAAGCAGCCGATAGATTTACAGTGTGCTCACTGGGAACCAGGAGCAGTCAATACACTCATTGGCGTGTCAATATGACAAGAATATTACAAAAAATTTTATATAAAATTTTTACATAATATTTTCGATAACATTTTTAAAAAAAAAATTCTATAAAATTTTGACAAAAAATTTTCGATAATATTTTTATAAGAAATTTTCTATAACATTTTAACAAAAAATTTTCCATAGAATTTTTACAAAATATATTCGATAATTTTGGGCAAGAAATAAAAGTTTACAAACAATTTTCGATAAAAATTTTACAAAACATTTTCGATAAAATTTTAAAAAAGAAATTCTATTGCCCTATTCACAAGCTCTGCTAAGGTGTAGGTAGTATTGCATACTACATACATATATTACATACTATTAATAGCACAGAAACAAATGCAACGTTTGAAAAACATATGAAAAAAAGTACTAAGTGTTGTATCGCATGTTTGCATGAAAATTACCAACAACACAGCTAGCACCGTTGTATTTTGTTAGCACTTAGCACGTACTATGGGGCTTATGAATAGGGCATATATCTTTATATTATGCTTGTAATAATGAAGTTGAAAATCATAAAACTAAAAACCGAATGTATATTATTGTGAAATTCGGTAACATAAATAAGGGAATATTTAATGTTACTATGATAAAGGTTATAGAAGATTCAGCATGGCCGATATAGCAGGGAGCGGACATAATTGTTATTTTTTTATTTCAGATAAAAAGGTTACGAAAAAATTAATTTTATTTAATATTGGTTATTTTTAACCATTATCATTGTATATATATTATTTTTGCTATCGTAACCAATTAAAGTAAGAAATATTTGTTTTTGGTTATAAGTAACCATTATATTAACCAAAAAAGTTTTTTTAATTTAAATAACCATCAACAAAAATTTTTTTTTGGTAGGAAATAACAATTATAAAAATAATTTCTTTGTTTTGGTTATCATTGACAATACAAAAATCTAAATAAAAATTTACTGATACTGAATTTGTCTCAAGAAAATCAGTAAATTCATATAAAAAATGTCTATACTAATGATAACAACTTATTCTTAAGTGTTGCGATTACCAACGAACGACATTAGATTTTATTTATATAGATATAATAACCAAAAAAAAAAGAAAAACTTATGTAATGGTTATTTTTCACCAAAAAATCTTTTTGGTTGATATAATGGTTATCTGCAACCAAACAAAATTTTTGGTTGATATAATGGTTATTTATAAACAAAAAAATAAAAATCTCTCTAAAACTGGTTGCGATGACCAGAATAAAATATATCTTATAGAAATGGTTAATTATAACCATTTTATAAATTAATCAATATTAATGGTTAAAAATGACTTTTTTGTGATTTATCTTATAATTGTTACGTCCCTGGAATATAGTACTCTCACTTGCTTATAATATATTTGTACAAATGATACTGAAGGCCATAAGAGTAAAACCGAAAAATCATATAAAACAGAAATAAAATGAACAGTACTACTAAGTTTTTGTTTAAAAAATTGAATTAAATTCTTTTTAAATAAACAATTATTATACTTTTTGACCTTTTTAATAATTTTATAATTAAGTTTTTACGCTCTAGGTCTTTTTTATAAAAATATTGTAATTAATTTTATTTTTATAATCGATATTTCGCTACACCATTGGGTAGCATCGTCAGGAATTAAAAAATTGTTATATAATATTTAAATATTATATAACAATAATAAAATAAAATTAATTACAATATTTTTATAAAAAAGACCTAGAGCGTAAAAACTTAATTATAAAATTCTTTTTAAATTTTATTTAAAATAAAAATATAATTTTATTTAAAAAAAAATCATTAAATAATTCTTGCAAAAAAAAGACCGACTACAAAACAAATATATGTGCATCAATTCTAAACTAAAAATTTAAAATCAAATACTTTTATACTTGTTGCTCTAAAGGACATAGTAATATACGTTTTGTACGTTCAAATGTCTATCACAACGGTTCAGCAGATAAAGCCATATACGACTAATTACGTCAGATATGAAGACACCCTTTATTTTTTACACTTATTATTACTGAAACAGTAATAAAAAGTAACGGTTCCAAAGATGTCCATATATGTTAAACAATGTCACCTAGGGGACATCATTTAATGTACAATTTTAAATTAAACACTTATTTTAAAGGAGAGATTCTTTGTAAATTTCAAATGTCTGTCTAAAACGATTTAAAAGTTTGGCCATATGCCCCAATTTAAATCAACTATTGAGACACCCTTTAAAATTTTAAATATTTATAAATGTTATTATACGGGACATAGTAGTGGAGATTATGTCTAACTTTCAAGTGTTTGTCTATAACGGTTCAAAAGATAGGGCTAAATAGGATAAATTATATCAATTATGGGGACACCCTTTAGTTTCCAAATTAAAATTATATACTTGATGTTATAAGGGACTTAGATATACAGGTTCTTTGTAAATTTCAACCGTCTCTCTGTTACGGTTCAAAAGTTTTGCAATATATGTACATAAAATTACGTCAACTATTGGGACACCCTTTAACTTCTAATTATAAATATTTAATTTCTGATTATAAATATTGGACATTCTGTCCAATTTTCAAGTGATTGTCTACAATGGTTCATATATTTAAATTGACGTCACATATGGGGACACCCTTTAATATTTAAGTTTCTTTTTTTATTAAGTTGTGTTAGTGGTAGCTGTAATGACATTCAGTTTTTTAATTTTTTAAAACGGGGGCCTTTACGGTTCATAATACACGTAAAAAACACGTATGTTGTATGGGGACACCCTTTAATTTTCAAAATTCTGAAGTTCTTTTAAAATGGGACCAATCTGTAAGCATTTCCTTTCTAATAAAGGAAAAATTAGAAGGAGGTTTTCATTCAGACGAATTAATAACCTCGTTCTTTTTTGAAATCGGTTAAAAAGGACATCTACCTCGGAACGGAATAAGCTGTTCGTCAATCGTTATATTAGCACTTGGAACGTAAAGCAGTTGCAAGTTTTGAGTCCATTACTCATAACATGTGCAAATAGAAGCAAGTTTATCTCCTCTTTGCTCTGATCTTCTTCTTTGCCCATCGTCAAATGCTAGTTCTCAAGAAATATTGCTAAATCGCTGCAAAGACATGACTGCTCTCAAAAAAGGTCGTCCATGAAAGTCGTCCCATAGGGAGTTAAGACTTTCACCGTATGACCGATAGACTTCTAAAAGAATAACATGTCCGTTATACATTTATAATAGAAAAAATATATTGTAAATAAATACTAATAAGTATAAGAATTCCTAGGTAAGCATCGAACTCAATAGCATCTATAGCTTGAAAATTTTCGAAAACAGCACTTCCTTGCAAATTGCTGTAGTGAATTATATCCCTTTTCATAGCTTCTGTAAGGCAGAAATACGATGAATAGCATAAGAAGTCACTCCAGGTTTAGCATGAAGTATATTTTTACCGATATTTATCGAAAAATTCTGTGCCATTAGTTACGGTCAATGAACTGAAGGCTTCTGTGCCACTGGAAATGGATTGTTCTGAAGATAAAGATTCGTCTTCCTCAAGTACAAAATTGACATCGTGTTCAAGGTTACTCAAGAATGCACCAATGTCATGCTCAGTCATTTGTCCACGCTGACATTATGGCCAAGTAAACGCAAAAAATAATTTTATCGTATAAATACTAGTATTACAGTACTAGTATTACAGTATGTCTAGATTCCAGGTTTTATCAAAATCTATCGTCTATAAACTTAGATTTACAATAGAAACTGATCATTGTGAAATTTCGCACAGAACTAAAAGTCGTTGTTATTGAATACAAAAATTATAACTGTAAACGCATTCCAGTGCATTTGCAATAGAGAGGTGTTCTGTTGTTATTCGTTATTTGTTGTACAAAAATGATAGAGGGTCATCAAATGACCCGAACATGATATGTGTAAACACTTGCAATACAAAATTGTCTAAGCCTAAAATGGTGGTAAAACTAATTGAATTCAATATATTTCAACAATTGATTCACTGAGTAGTAAGAACTTTCAAATATATACCACCAGTTAGAAATACGGTAATGTTAAATACGATTTGGGTCATCAAAAGACCCCAACGTATTAGCAGGGTTAATGAAGAAAATAGAAATATTGCAGCGACAAAAGTTGCATAATGTAATTGCGCATAAGTATCACATTATTGTATACCATTATTTAGCACTTTGGTAAGGGGTATGTATGTGTATAAGATTTACTACGGACATATTTAGTACTTATATTTGTTTTATTTAAAATTTGTTACTTTGTAGTTTTCACTAGAAGAATGTTAAAATGTTAAACTGATTTGGAATGGAATGTCCCATATATTACTAAATATGGTGAAAAAGTATTTTTCAACAGCCGTTTAGACAAATGCAAATACTAAAATAATATTAGTTTATTTAAGCTCAGTGCGAGTATATTTATTTCTCAACTCAAGCGTAAAACAATTTTTGTTGTTCTTACAACAACTGGTTTATATATATTCTAATATATATTTATATAAAATTTTTGTTTGTATAAGTATAAATCTAGGTATCATAATATTGTCTTTAATTTATTTTTGTAGAATATAAAACTTTATTTTAGTAAGAAAAACATGAATATTATTTTACTCGAGCAGTACCGCTTGGCAAACGTTGGCTATAAAGAAGCCATTTATACCAAATATTTTGTATGTTTTTTTAACTTGTTAAACAGAGATAGCAATTGTTTTTAAAATAAATTAGCATTTAAATCTAACTTTCGTTGCAAAAAGAGGGTTTCTAATATATTCTTCTCGTTAGAAAAACTTCTCTATACTCTATTAAAAACTATATAGTTTTGATGGTAATATTGTAAATATTGAGTTTTATTTAAACAAATAATCAAACCAAACAAAATATAATCAAATATTAGAAAATATATTTTAGGGATTTATTCCAACTCAATAGCAAATCTTCGGTACCAAGATAATTTCTGTATGTCTACTTTTTATTGCAGATATAGACACGAAATAGTGTATGCATTTATCAACAAATTTATAAATCTAATATAATAAAGGGTCCGCCATGTAACGTTTTTTTTATTTTTCAACTAGTGCTTATTTTGTGAATGGTAACAACTCATGTCTGATTTGACAGATAATTAGTTTTATACTTTCGCTCAACCAATATGGTTGTGTATACGCCTGAACAACGCTGGGAAATATTGCGACATTACTTTGAAAATCATGGTAACGTTGCAGAATGTGTGCGAAAATTGCGTACGGATTTTGGAAGAAGAGAAGCACCGTCAGCTCCGAATCTTCGTTATCTTGTGAAAAAAGTGAAAGAAACTGGCATCCTCATCGATAAACCAAAGCGTGAAAAACCAAAAACAGTCCGTACACCCGAGAATATTGCTGCTGTGGCAGAAAGTGTGCGTAAATCGCCATCAACATCAATTCACCCTCGTTCTCAACAATCGAACATTCCGAAGACATCCTTGAGACGAATTTTGCATAAAGACCTTGGTATGACGCCATACAAAGTCCAATTGGTTCAGGACCAATCCAATGACCATCCAATGTATTTTCACTTCGCTAAGTGGTCTGCGATCGACTTACAGAAAATGCCGATTTTGCCAAAAAAAATCATGTTTTCAGATGAAGCTCATTCTGATGGCTGGTATGTAAACAAGCAAAATCCGCACGCATACATTGAAAAGCCGATGCACCCAAAACGAGTCACTGTTTGGTGCGGATTTTGGTCCAGAGGCATAATCGGGCCATTTTTCTTCGAAAATGAGCAAGAAGTAACCGTGACAGTTAATGGCAATCGTTATCGGGCCATTTTGAACGAATTTTTGTTCACAAAAATTGAAAAGGAGGATATTGGCAACATTTGGTTTAAAAAGGACGGCGCTACGTGCCACACAGCCGAAGCTACACTCGATGTTTTGCTCCCTGTTTTTGAAGATCGCATTATCAGCCTCAAAGCTGATGTCGTTTGGCCAGCTCGGAGCTGCGATTTTACCGATATGTATACTTTAGGGTGCCTTTTATTTTAAAAGTCATATTTTAGTAGGGACCTTTTATATAAAGTAAATACATAAACCATAACTGAAGCTTTCAAAGCAAAATCGAATAAACTATTGTAAGGGCGCTGACAAAGTGGCGGGCACAGCTATTATATAATAAAAATTTTAAAAATTTTAATGGTAAGTTTTTGCAATTAAAATTTGTTGTTTACAAAAACAAAAAATTGTCAAAAATGATTCCACTTTCATGATACATTCAATAAAAATCGCACACAAATTTTTCTATTTCATTTTATTACAATGCGGATAGCGAAACACACTAAGTCGCAGGTGGTTGTTCTGGAACAAATGATAGCAGAACTGTTGTATCTAGTAGAAACGGCCGTTTATATTTAAGAGCTGGGCTTCTACATATTTAATCAAAGTCTCATAGTTTGATAAATTCTTGCAGAAAAAAGTCTTAATTGTTATTTTGCACAGTGGAACTTTTTCTATACAAAATATATGGCCAAGTGAAATAATTAAAAATAAGAAAATTTTCAAACCAAAAACCCAAAGTTTCTCGTATAAATATATGGAGCAGAGAACGAACAACTGTGATCAATCGTAGAAACTAATCTTTTGATGTTTGGTTTTTTTCAACTTGCTTGCTGAGGTGGGACCTCATAATTGAAATTTATAACACTATATTTGTTGTTGAGAATCCAGAAGAAGTTTGTAATCTAAGGTGGAATTGAGTTTCTGCCCATAAGCCGGCTAAGTTGGACTGCTTTGTGTTAATTTTGATTGAAATGACATGTACTTGTGATAATTAAATTTGAATAGAACATCTCACGTTGTAATACCTTTTGCCTATGTTTATTTAACTCGAAAAAATAAAGTAATTTAAAGAAAAAGTTCTTTCTAAATTGAGAAATTTTAATACAGTTAAATTGTTGAAATGCTGAGACGACAGTTATTAATGTTTTCTACTTTTATTTTTAAAAAGATCATCTTTGACAGCTTCAAACTCAGAACATTAATTAAACTACGAAAAGCATTTACGTTTAATTTGCTGTAAATATTTTAGACTACTTTATACTAGTATTATTCTGTGTCATTAGGTAATAAAGTTGCAAAACATTTTCTTATAATTAGTCTTGTTTTTTAAGTGTGTTTTCCCACCATCTTTAATTCTTGAAGGAGTTGATAATGACGTTGATTTTAAAATAAATGCATGAAAAGAGTAGCGGTGATATAAACTTTTCTTAATTTATTTAAAATTGTGTTTTAGCTTTTGCCGTTTTAATTTACAAGGCAAAAGAAAAATGTTAAATATGTGCATATATTTTTGAAAAGCATCTTAATTTATATTCATTAAAATGTGTGTGTAAAAAAAGAAATATAAACATTCAACACAAACGAAATTGTTTTGGAAATAAACCTGGAATTTTTTAATTAGTAGTAAAAAAGTTAAAATGTGCGAGGGTAAGTTAATATGTTAATATGGTAAGAAATATAAGTAGAACTAAAAATTTAAAAAAAATTACGTTTTTAAAATCAGTCAAGGTTTAAAAACAGCTGACAGTTGTTTAGACAAACTGGTAATTTCTTAGACAAGCAGTTCCTCTGACTTGGGGAAATACCTAAAGGAATCATGGATAAGTACGGTAAAGAACATGGCACATTTGCACCAGCCTATAAGACTTACAACAAGTGAATGAATTTAAATGAAGCCACACAGCTAAATATAATAATAATTTCTTACTGAAGCAACCTTATAAGGGTTGTCTTACAAGTTTTGCATACGTACTCCTTGTCAAAATTCATTTGAATTAGCACCTAAACACAAACTGTACATTAATTTAAATGTACTTGGATAGAAAAGAAAACAATTAGAGCAAAATAATAAAGCAGTCAAATGTGTATCAGAATCACACTGTAGACTTAGCGTTCCGTACAAGCGACAAGTTTTAATTTTTTTTTCGTCTTATAAAGCATACTTCTAAAATTTATGGCACTTTTTTCCTGTAGCGTATATAAGTTTGCACGCTCTGTATAAAATTATGGTTAATAAAATAACGCCGTATTCGTGAAAATCCCGACACTAACGGAACACTCTTTAAAATTTAGTAATTGTTGTTTAGCGGCCATTGTAATACATTTTTTATAAAAATACTACGTATATACCTACCAGTAGTTCCGCTTTTCCTATGGAAAGTTGCACTTTTTCTATGAAAGTAGCTCTTTTAAATGAAAAAAGTTTTACATTTTCTGTGAAAAGTTACACTTTTTCAATGAAAAATTGCACTTTTTCTATGAAAAGTTGCCCTTTTTCTATGAAAAGTTGCCCTTTTTCTATAAAAAGTTGAACTATTTCTATGAAAAGTTGCACTTTTTCTATGGAAAGTTGCACTTTTTCTATGAAAAGTTGCACTTTTTCTATGAAAAGTTGCACTTTTTCTATGAAAAGTTGCACTTTTTCTATGAAAAGTTGCACTTTTTCTATGAAAAGTTGCACTTTTTCTATGAAAAGTTGCACTTTTTCTATGAAAAGTTGCACTTTTTCTATGAAAAGTTGCACTTTTTCTATGAAAAGTTGCACTTTTTCTATGAAAAGTTGCCCTTTTTCTATGAAAAGTTGCCCTTTTTCTATGAAAAGTTGCCCTTTTTCTACGTAATTTCAATTTTTATATAAAAAATTCCACTTTTCTTATGAATAGTTTCACAGCACTTTTTTCATTAGAAGTTACACTTTTGATAAAGAGTGGTTGTGATTTAACAAGTGTAAGTAGCCGGAAATAATTATTTATGAAGATTTTTTTATCAATTTATATATGTTAATTTTTCACTTTTTTATAAAATTACACATGTCAGCAGCCTTTAAGAAGCCCTGAAGGACTTTTTAGTTTTGTCGCTGGGGATTACCCACTTAGACACACTGTGATAGGCGAGATAGTTCCAGAGAATTTAAGCATGATTATTTAGATTTGTAAAAAGAATTAAAGGAAAATTGTCGATAACGACAGTATGACGACTAAATCTTATAGAATCTCTTCTGACTTAACGTTTTGAGAACAACATAAGCGACATTGTTTTATATAAGAGGCTATTAACGACTAGATGAGCAACAATCTCTTCAACTTGGTAATGTATTAAAATTGCTTTTGTGGCATATAAGCGCCAGAGTTCCAGTTGTCACGTTACTTTCATCCTCTGGCAATTAAATGTTTTCGTATGAACTATGCTTATGCTGATCCACTGAGAAGAATATCTGTCAACTTTCATAGAAACATACAGTTTCACAAACTAGGCAATATACATGCAAATCAAGTCACCGTCGGAACATCCTTTAATTTATATTAATTTTTTTATACGTGTTTATATAGAGCACATAGTTTTAATTACTGTGTGTAAATTTCTAGAGTCTGCCTCTTACGAATAACGCGTCACTTTCGACAGTCTACCTACCTTTTACGGTTCTAGAGATAGAAGGCGCTGACAGACCGGACAGACATTGTAGAGAAAGTAAAGTAAGGTAAGGATTTTTCCCTTTGGTAAAAAAGTTTTTTCGAAAAAGTCTTAGCAAACGTTTGCTAAATAATAGGCCAATTATGGCAGAGAATGTGTTAAGAAAGGATTTAACTTAATTTGTTTTGCTTTTGCTCATGTAGAAAAGCAATAAATCAAAATTAAAAAGTAATGGGTGATTTTTTTGAGGTTAGGATTTTCATGCATTAGTATTTGACAGATCACGTGAGATTTCAGACATGGTGCCGAAGAGAAAGATGCTCAGTATGCTTTGACATTTCATCATGAATAGACTTACTAACGAGCAACGCTTGCAAATCATTGAATTTTATTACCAAAATCAGTGTTCGGTTCGAAATGTTCAAATGTGACAAATTTTGTTCAGCGATGAGGCTCATTTCTGGTTGAATGGCTACGTAAATAAGCAAAATTGCCGCATTTGGAGTGAAGAGCAACCAGAAGCCGTTCAAGAACTGCCCATGCATCCCGAAAAATGCACTGTTTGGTGTGGTTTGTACGCTGGTGGAATCATTGGACCGTATTTTTTCAAAGATGCTGTTGGACGCAACGTTACGGTGAATGGCGATCGCTATCGTTCGATGCTAACAAACTTTTTGTTGCCAAAAATGGAACAACTGAACTTGGTTGACATGTGGTTTCAACAAGATGGCGCTACATGCCACACAGCTCGCGATTCTATGGCCATTTTGAGGGAAAACTTCGGAGAACAATTCATCTCAAGAAATGGACCGGTAAGTTGGCCACCAAGATCATGCGATTTGACGCCTTTAGACTATTTTTTGTGGGGCTACGTCAAGTCTAAAGTCTACAGAAATAAGCCAGCAACTATTCCAGCTTTGGAAGACAACATTTCCGAAGAAATTCGGGCTATTCCGGCCGAAATGCTCGAAAAAGTTGCCCAAAATTGGACTTTCCGAATGGACCACCTAAGACGCAGCAGCGGTCAACATTTAAATGAAATTATCTTCAAAAAGTAAATGTCATGGACCAATCTAACGTTTCAAATAAAGAACCGATGAGATTTTGCAAATTTTATGCGTTTTTTTTTAAAAAAAAGTTCTCAAGCTCTTAAAAAATCACTCTTTATATATCTTTGAATGAAACGTTTGCGAAACGTTTTGTTTGCTTTTATTCACTGTATATTGGTAAAAATAAGTGTGAGTGTATTGGAACTTGAAAGGCAAAACGGTAACGTATAAACCCGCAGTTACTCAGAATTTACAGTTGAAAAGGTTAAGTGGAATATTATTGAGAACACCCTTTATATTATTTTGAGTTATCGAGGAGTTAAGATGCGACAGCTAGCTAGGTAAGTGATTTTAATTTGCAGAAAATCTGTTAGAGCCCTAATCAATCAATCTGGGTGTTTGGTTTCGATTCCAAATAAAAACTCTGAGTGTGTTCTATACACACGCCAGGGTATTTAAAGCTACTGTTGTCTATAAAAAAGAAGCTGTGTTAGAGCTTTTCCATTGCAATACTGATTTATTTCTACTCCAATACATTACTACTAATGAAGCATATGTATCTTTAACAATTTAAAGCAAAAATTAAATTTACACAACTCAATGATGTTTTCCAGCTAAATAAACTTTTAAAATAGCTTAGAGGATAAGATCATGGGTTTTGGGATATGCGTAGAACTGTCTACATTTGCTACTTGAATAAAGAAAAAAAAAAAACAATAAATATATAAAAATAAAAATCAAGATAAATATGCTATTTTACCAATTTTATTAAGGTAAGAGTTGAGTAGATAGTTTCCTAGCTTGGTTTCGATTAGTTGCTGTAAGCAATTTATTTTCCAGATTTTGGTTCCAGAAAATTTTTTTCCGGTTCGAATGGGAAGGCCATCTCCTCAAAAATTTGATAAAGTTGAGTAATCGCTGGAAAAATTTTTTTGGGCAACGAAAAAAAAACAAAACAAAAAAAATGAGTTTGTGTTTTTGTGGGAATATGTTGATTTATCCGTAAAGATATGGTTTGTATAATTTAGTAGAATATTTCCTTTCTTTATTTTCCTTCTTTTTGATACTGTTATTTACTAAAAATAACTAATTAAATCATAATAGATTCTAGTTGTCTTAAATTTTATTACATTACAAAACATTTTATATCACTACGGTGTGCTGTGTCATTAGTTATTATTCCTAAGGACTGCTTTCGACATAAACTTTAAGCATCTTTTAATATGTCATTAGATTTGTTGTAATTTTCATCAAAGTAGTTTTAGTTTTACATATTTGTGTCAAGGTTGTTATTTCAGTTATTTAATTTTAGTTTTTCCTATTTATAAGATTAACTACGTAATAGCATTTTAAGGCTGAAGTATTTTAAATCTTGTTTTAATATCTCGTCTTACAAGCAAATTTCATTTAAAATTCTAATGAAAATAAATTATTTTTGCTCGAGTTAACAGGTTTATTAGAAATATTAGCAAATGCTGTTTATACGCAGATACAAATAACGTGCGCGTCAATCTGATAAACTCACTGGGTTTTGATGATGTGGTGCGAAGTTGCGAATCTACCTGCTGCTTTACTTTTTGAGGAGAAAATCAACCTAAAAAATATTATTTATAAAAAAATTTTTAGTCCTTAAACACAAAAAATTATTTTCGTGTTCAACTAGTTATTGCTAAAAAAAAAATCTCGAAATAATTTACTTGAAAGATATTTTTTTTTCTCCTCTATCCTATGATTTGTAGCCAAATTAAAAGTCAATGAGATCCAATAACACAATTCGACTTTTTTAAAAATTACTTGTTATTTGGTGGTGTTGTTCAATTGCAATAAAACTTTCAAGGGCTGTTATTCAATAGATTTTAATTAGATTAATACAATCAAAGTACTGGGTGATCTATATACATAAAGTAAATTTATTTTATTATTTTGGCGCTAGACTTTTCACTCTGAAAGATTAATTATTTGTAGGGGATCCAAATAAGTCGCCTTGAAAAAATTTCTTTTCATCTCCGCGTTTATGACAACTAACAAACTTGCCGCACCGGTATTTGGGGATCGGAAAATCCTCACGTTATTGGCGAACACGCGAATGCATCCGAAAAAAGTTACATCTGGCATGGATTTTGAATTAGTGGCATTAGCGACCTATTTTTTTATACCCTTCACCACAGGTGAATATTCATTTTCGACCCCATATATTCTGGATCCTTATACATAGAGAAGTTGATTAAGCGATGTGAGTGTGTCCGTGTTCGGGTTGAAATGTCATTTGCCAAGGCACCAGAAGAGATACAAAAAATTTAAGCACACCAATCTGTCAGGCATAGTTTTGGTATTGCAATTCAGCAACATCGGATCATTCCTTTGGAGGCTGTGGGTCAAAAACCGCTCCCGCCTATATTTTTTTACGTTTTTTTTTAATTTTTTTCGGCTTTAAGATTCTCTTTTGCCTGTTTTTTGTCAAATAGATATTAGACTGCGACAGGTATATCGCAAGGAGTGCATACAGATCTCGGGGGATCAATAACCCCCTTCGAGGTTCCATTTTTGTTTGTTTTTAGATTGGTAGGGGTTTTCTGCTTTGATTTGTATTAGAGATCTTTATAGAAAGCAATTCACACAGAGGTAGCCAATGGATCCACAGGGTACCCACTGGTAAATAGGAGCAGTTAAAAAGCACATGGGGGTAATATGAGGAAAATTTTTTTAAGGACTTATTTTTGCTTTAGCCTGACCATTCTAACTCAATATAGATTGCAGAAAGGTCCTAAATATAACAAAAAAATTGCAATAAAGTTTTTAAAATTTTTTTTTTAAAATATTAAAATTTTTTTTTTCAAAAATATTTACAAAACAATTTCGAAAAGATATTTTAAAAAAAATATACGAAAAAATTTTTTTAAAAAATTTTCCAAAAAAAATTTTGAATAAAATTTTACAAAAGAATTTAAAAAAAATATTTTTACAAAAAATTTTTACAAACAACGATGTATGTTTGAAATATTTATTTTGGAGCTGCGATAATGTTAAAGAAAGATGCTATGCAAATAAAGCGTAACATAAGATTCAACTACAAACCAAAATCTTTAACTTGAAAAATAACTGTTACTTATCAATAAAAAATCTGGAGTGGCCTACATTTACCATATCCATTGGAAACAGAATTTTATGGATATAATACATAAAGTAAATAAGTTAAAAGTTTGTTTGAATCGAAAAATTAATTATTTTCGATTTGGGGTGTTAAGTAAACTACCCCTTGTCTCTTCCCGATTATACCCAAAATTTATACAGCTCTTCATCTCCATAAACTAAAGGCTACTTGCATTTATAAATTTCGTTTTAATGTGTCATACGGTATGACCTGTAGTACATTCACATAGTTTGGGGGTAAGGAAACTACCCCGATTATGCCCAAAAACTATACAGCAATTCACATCCATATATCAAAGGCACATACTAAATTTCATTTTGATATGTCGAAGAGCCTGTACAAGCTACACAATAACCCACAGACATCATCGCGAAAGTAGTCAAAATGGATTCAGGTAACCGCAAAACGTATAAATCCGTAAAGTAAAAAATGGTTTGAGAATTAACTATTATTTTCTAAGCAAAAAGTAAACCTTAATTAATAATTTTTAAATTAAATTTTTATGATAAAACGCAAACAAATAAAAATCAATGTAGTAAAAGATATACCTCGTACTTCTTCTTCGTCTAGCATTTTTCCTTCATTCTGATTTTTTAGGTTAAAATTTTTAAAATAATAATGGCTTCTTTAGTAAGAAACAGGTGGATGGACTGGTTAGAGCTGCCACCGCTTTGGGCGTCGGCAATGCAGTATCGACCACTATTTTATGAGGCACTATTTTTTACAGTGTTTTTCTGTACTTCCTTCAAAAAGCTGTGGAAATACTGCACAAAATGTGGTCACTAGGAAAATGCTTTTGTGTTCTAAAGTCAAGCGTTTGGTTGATTTGGTACATGAGCTGGCTGTTGGCAGTATTAACAGGTCATTGAGCGATATACATTGTAGGCTCTGCAAGAGCTTCCAGATATGGAGGGGATCTACTAAACTTAAACTAGATCACTGCGGCGTTTTGTGGATGCCAAGAGAAGAATACACAAAAAGTGTTCATTAAGCATTGCATACCACTGTTCTGTTTGTTGACATTCGAGTGACGGTGTCATGTCTTATAACTATATAGAGCTTTTCAGGGCCACAACTAATAGGTTATAAATACTTACTTGTATGGAACATAATTTTGTGTAGTACCTTTTACCCAGTGTCTTGGTTTGACATACTCTCCATGCTACTTAGTTTCTCGTGGTAGAAAACGCCAAATAAGAATTAAATTACAGCAGAACGTACGTGAAACCAGAAAGCTACTGAATTTCTATTTTTTTAAGAAATTATTATAAAATATTTCCTTTAACCAATTCATTTTTGGGAATTTTGATGCATTTAAATATGCTCAAAAATACATCCTAAAAAAATGTCACTGTCAATGAAATTAAGCTCTTACATCAAGTACAAAAATGATTGAATAAAAAACTGGTAGCAGTTAACAGATGGCTACATATTATGCTGCAACTATGAGAGTAACTCTGAAATTCTTATTACTTAGTGTTTCAACTAACTATAACAATTATTTGATGATCCTATCACAGTGACGTGCATGTGCCACCACGACAAATGCTTAACATCAAAGACATAAAAGTAGATATTAGACTGAATTTCCTGAATCCTGCAGTATTTTTTTCCTAAGGCATAGCTTCTAGGATTTTTTCCTTGTTCTCTTTATTTTTATTTTCTTTACTTAACTTTAACAAAGCGGAAGAAATAAATTACTTTGTCTACGTATAAGCGCATAAGTCTTTGAATATAAGTATGTACAAGAAAGTTTGTATTTATTTGTAATTATAATAGGAGTGTGTTTGAGTGACTGTGTGTGTGTGTAAAAATTGGATTAGTTTTACAACCTTAAATAAACAACTTAAGACATAAAATAATTACACAGGGCGTCAAGGAAAGTTTTTAGCGGCGCGGCCTCTTGGAATAAATGACATGAGATAGGAAGGACATACAAGCTACATTTTTTGAGTTGCCTCTAGCAATAGGAATAAATCGTTTTGTCACAAATGGAGGAGGGTGGACTATATATGTAAGCATAAATCGAAAAGGGCTCCTTCTATTTGGTTTAAAGAAAAAAATCGAAAATCTTCTTTCAAAGAGTCTTCAGATACATATAAGATCTTCTTATTAATATCATTATTCAATCTTCCTTGTAGCAAAAATATAAGTTTTTTTTGGAAATTAACAAATTTTCTTTTACTAAAAGTCATCAAAATCATAAAATGTAGGTAGCCCGCCCTTATTTTCCTATATTTTTCATAAGAAATTGATTTTTTATATGAAAATCTTAAATTTGCTGTAGTTTCTTAAATAAGCGTCTAATCGAAAAAAGGACGAAAATCCATGATCACCACTATTTTTCTTAAAAAATCTGTTTGTTTGTAAAATATATGAGTCATTTTTGCAACATAAATGAACCCTGTTTTATTAAAATCCATGCACAAGTTTTGATTTTAATTATACCTAGCTGCACCCACATATGTTGTGTGCGTTCTGATTATATTTAATTCGATTTTGCTTTGAAAGTAATCCACACTAAATTATAAGACTTTTCCGTATTTACTTTATATAAAGGTACCTTTCCCTAGATAAAATTCTAAAAATTATATAAAATTCTAAAAATTATTGTAAAGCTCTGTAAAAGGTGTCTAAAATACTTTAATAACAATGTAACTGCACAAAGTAATAATACCAACCAAATACAAATTTTATTTAATTAGCTATTTGGCAGTAAGTAATTCATATTTTGTTATTATTTTAAAACGACGCCATCTATTGCGTAATATCACGCTTTCAAACAGCGCCATCTGTTGCGTAACCATTGTTACCGCCGCCACCCTAATGTTTTTAAAAAATCTTTACTGTTTCTATTTACTTATGTTTACTTAATAATTTCTTGTTTTCACTCAAAGCAAACATACACACAAATATGAATAATATATATTCGTACATATTTACATGTATGTATGCTTGCTTTGCTCCTCTTTCTCGTTGCCCAATTGCTTAATAGCGGTTTTTAAAATTCTTTTCATTTGCTTTATAAAGGAATTTCTTGCATTATTAAGGGCTTTTTTAATAAGAGAAACGGGCGAGTGAAAAACAAATTGTTTTAAAGCGTACAAATACGGATAACTGTTTAAATAAAAATTAAAAATAATAAAATTTAAATTGTGTTCTAAAATAAATAAATAAAATAAAGATTGTTCAATTTGTCGCTCTTAAAAGTTGCGTTTCATTTAACTTTGTTTCTCGAAGCCAACAATTCTTTAAAACAATTTTAAAAGTTTTCAAATAAAAGAACAACTAGTGCGCTTAAAAAATAAAATAAATTAAAATCGAGTCTATAATAAATAAAAAGAAAATGGCTCAAACAGATTTTAATTGCAACAAGTGCGAATTAAAAGACACCGATCGTATGGTGCAGTGCGACTCGTGCGACAAGTGGTTCCATTTCGAGTGTGTTGGAGTCAATAGTGATGTGGCCGACGTGAGCTGGAATTGCTCCTGCGGTAAGGATCAGCCCGTTGCGTTAAAAAATAGTGTCCCCACGCAAACTTCAACAAGAGGAACGAATACACTGCCACTTGTTAATGTTACAGAGGAGTTCAGTGCAGATTTACTGGCAGCCTCATCACCAACTAGCCATATTTTAAGATCCTTTCCAGGTGCGCACGGAGCATCGGAAGGGAAAAATACCGTACATCCGCCTAATCAGCCCAAAGTTGTCCATAGAATAGTGCATGAATACTTCAACAAAGATGCTCTAGGTAATCCAGTAGTGGCTAAAGACAAGATACTACCAGCTGCAGGTGAACAGTGTGGACAAAATATAAATAGTCAATCTGGCCCAAGTACGTCGAGTGGTTCTTTGTCAGCTCACGCACAATTACAGTTGCAGATGCTGGAAGAGGAAAAGGAATTGCAGCGGAAGTATTTGGAGAAAAAATATAGTATCCTATCCCAAGGTGATGTGTCCCAAAATTTGAATTCCTTTTGTAATCAAAGTTCCTTTCAGCCAACTGCCTCACAAATCGCAGCCAGACAGGTAATACCTAAGGAGTTACCGAATTTCGATGGTAATCCCGAAGACTGGCCCCTATTTATTAGCAACTACAAAAATAGTACTGAGATCGCTGGTTATACTGACGGTGAGAATCTAATGCGATTGCAGTCGTGCCTAAAGGGCCGAGCGAAGGAGCTGGTGAAAAGTAAACTTCTCATCCCATCTATGGTGAATGAAATCATCCAGACTCTAGAGATGTGTTTTGGTCGCCCAGAGCACATTCTTGATAGCATGATTGAAAAGGCAACCAAGATTCCACCGCTAAAGGATAGGCTCGATAGCATCATCGAGTATGCTCTAACCATACGGAATATTTGCTCAACAATGGAGGCATGTAATTTGGTGGCCCATTTGAACAACCCGTTGTTGGTAAAAACGCTGGTCGATAAGTTGCCCAACAACCACAAGCTCAATTGGGCGATGCATGCTAAGGACGACAAGGTTCCAGTGGTGAAATCCTTCAGCGATTGGATCTATAATATAGCTGCTGCTGCTAGCCAAGTTGTGTCTCCTGTCGGCTCCAAGAGAAGTGCTCCGGTCAATACTCATTCAGAACAACCTGCTACCAGATACTTACTCTGCGTTTATTGTAAGAGTGAGGAACACAAGGTCCAAAATTGCGGTGAGTTCCAATCATTAAGTTTAGATTCAAAGTGGAATGTGGTGAAAGAAAATAAATTGTGCCGCCAGTGTTTGAATGCTCATCGGCGCAAGTGTTTTTCGAAGAAATTGTGTGATATTGCAAATTGTAACGCAAAACACCATCCTTTGTTGCACAAATATATTACGTCGGCCCATCCAAACACAGCACAAATGGCCATATCTGCTCCCAGTGGAAGCGTGAATGCTCACAACGACCGCAATAATAAACCGTATTTCAGAATACTCCCGATTCGACTACATTACAATGGTGGGTCTTTAGAAACGTTTGCCTTTCTAGACGAAGGATCATCAGTGACCTTAATGGAACAAGGTCTTTTTAACAAATTGGGGCTCTCTGGTGAGAAGGAACCCCTGGAGCTACGATGGACCGGTAATACAACACGATCCGAAAAAAATTCCGTCAAAATTAATATTGAGGTATCTGGTCCAAGCAGCGATAGTAGATTTACACTTCATAATGTTCGTACTGTAAGCAATCTTGGTCTGCCCATACAGTCAATTAATTTTGATGACATCGTGAAAGCCTATCCGTATCTCAAAGGTTTACCGGTTCAATCGTACAATAACGCTAAACCCATGGTCCTAATTGGTCTTAATAACTGGAGAGTTGCTGTTCCATTGAAAATAAGGGAAGGTGGTCGAGATCAGCCCATTGCAACAAAAACTCGATTGGGGTGGACCCTTCAGGGTAGTGGCTCCGATTCAAGCCAGGCTTCGTCCTTGAACATCCATACCTGTGAATGCGAAAAACGATATAGGGTTCTGCACGATGAAGTCAAGGAATATTTTAACCTAGATGCCCCGAAAGAGAAATCTATTTTGTCGCCCGAAAACAACAGGGCTTTGAAGATACTTGAAACCACAGCCATCAAGAAGAATCAGCAATACGAAGTTGGACTACTGTGGAAAGATGATGTCCCTATGCTGCCCGAGAGCTATGAAGTAGCAAGCCATCGCCTAAAGTGTCTCCAAAAGAAGTTTGTCAAAGACCCGCTACTACAGCAGACTATGCAAGCGGAAATAGACAAACTAGTTTCTAAAGGATACGCGAGAAAGGTGCAAGAAGCAGAAAGGTCATCATATGAGGGACATACATGGTACCTGCCAATATTTGTCGCTCTTAATCCAAATAAACCTGGCAAAGTTCGTCTGGTCTGGGACGCAGCAGCGAAGTCGCATAATAAGTCCCTGAATGACTTTATAATTTGTGGTCCTGATTTACTTACGTCACTTTTTAGCATTTTAATAGAATTTCGTGTGGGTCAAATCGCTATATGTGGCGATATTGCAGAAATGTTTCATCGTATTAACGTTACAGACGACGATATGCATGCTCAACGATTTTTGTGGTTCGAAAATGGCGACAACAACAAGCGCTGTGAGTACGTAATGAAGGCCCTAACATTTGGTATAAGCTGCGCACCCTTTATAGCCCATTACATTCGGAATAAGAATGCAGATGAATTTCGTGACCAGTACCCACGAGCCGTTAAAGCAATTCAACAATACCACTATATGGACGATTTTATTGACAGTGTGGATACCGAGGAAGAGGCGATGGAACTAGCGGTCCAAGTACGCACAATACATGCATCTGGTGGATTCCATATGAGGAACTAGGTAACAAACTCTGAAAGCGTACGAAAACATTTAAGCGATGATGGCTCAACAACGCAAACCTCATTCAAGGCTATAGAAAAAATACTTGGTATGTATTGGGAATCAAATAATGACGTTTTCCAATATAATTCTAGATTCTCGAGGCTCCGAAGGGATGTATTTCAGCCACATGTGGTCCCTACTAAGAGGGAAGTTCTGCAAGTCCTAATGTCAATTTTCGATCCTTTGGGATTCGTAGCCCATTATACGATTGGACTCAAGATGCTCCTACAAGATATTTGGCGCTCAGGAATAAAATGGGACGACGACTTATCCGAAGAACTTTTATTGAAATGGTCCTCATGGTTATCTAATCTGACTAGGATATCATCTATATTCATCCCTCGGTGCTACTCGAGGCTCCTAAAAATAACGACCAAGGTCCAGCTGCATACGTTTGTCGATGCTGGTGAAAATGCATATGCTGCAGTAAGCTACTTCAGAATCCAGTGCAATAACGATGTCGATGTGCGAATCGTAGCTGCTAAATCGAAGGTGACTCCGCTAAAACCAATATCCATACCAAGACTAGAGCTTCAAGCTGCTTTAATTGGTTCAAGGCTAGCGTCAAAAATTCGAAGCACCACGCGTCTCAGCTGTGAAGAGAGCTTCTTTTGGTCCGATTCGAAAACCGTTCTAAAGTGGCTCTCCATGGATCCCAAAAATTTTAAGGCGTTCGTCATGTACAGAGTTGGCGAAATCTTAGAAACTACCAACGTGACGCAATGGAATTGGGTAGCGTCCAAATTAAACCCTGCAGACCGTGCAACGAAAATTCATAGTTCAGACGACGGTATATGGCTCAATGGTCCTGCATTTCTGAAAGACGAGAAACATACATGGCCCAAATGTCCAGAACTCAACGTCGTCAATAATGAAGAAATACGAAATCATCTTCTTATTATCGATAAGGCTAGTGGTTTCACAATCAATACCAAATATTTTTCGTCCTGGAAACGACTATACTTGGCTCTTTCTCACTTCGTCCTTTACATTGAAAAATTGAAGTCCAGAATTCGAGGTGAAAAGCCGCAGCTCATGTGTTTTGAGTACATACAAAGGGCTAAGAACATTTTGTTTAAATATGCCCAAGCCAGCGAATTTGACGAAGAAATATGGTGCCTTAAAAATAGTAAGAAGCTGCCTGCCGGAAGTAAACTTAAGCAGCTTAATATTTTTCTCGATGAAGACGGAGTAATACGTGCCTATGGTAGAGTCGAGTCCCTGAATTGCAACAACGCCATAATTTTGCCTCATGGTCACTACATAACCTTTTTGTTGGTCCGAAGTTACCATGAAGATTATCATCATTGTCTTCATGAAGCTACAATGTCCAAAATAAAGTCACGATTTTACATCCCAAAGCTAAGAGCACTTTATAAAAGTATGCGAAGAAAATGTCAACGCTGTAAGAACGAGTCAGCAGTTCCACATCCTCCATTAATGGCATCTCTGCCTGCAGCAAGATTGGGTTCCTTTGAGCGTCCATTTACTTATGTCGGTATCGACTTTTTTGGCCCTTTACAAGTAGCAGTAGGGAGACGTAGTGAAAAAAGATGGGGCGTTGTTTTTACATGTTTGACAGTTCGCGCTATACATATTGAAGTCGCCCACAGCCTAGATACCAGCTCGTGTATCATGTGCATTCAAAATTTTATAAGTCGACGTGGTTCCCCGAAGGAGATATACACCGACAACGGTACTAACTTCAAATCAGTCGAAAGGGTCCTACGAGAGGAAAAGCAAAACATCGACTTACATCAAGTCTTCATAAAACATCACGAAATCAAATGGAGGTTCAATCCACCTGCGGCCCCACATATGGGTGGTGCTTGGGAAAGGCTAGTACGTACAGTGAAAACAATCCTCTACGCCATGTGTCCTGCTTTCAAATTTAATGACGAGACCTTGAGAAGCACCTTGTGTGAAATCGAGTTCATGATAAATTCCCGTCCTTTAACATTTGTAGCTCTCGATTCAACTGAAGACGATGCATTAACACCAAATCATCTTCTACTTGGCTCTGCTGATGGGCACAAGCCCCTATGTGAAACCAATTATGATCTCCGTCAGCGATGGCACCAGACGCAAAAATTTGCCAATCACTTCTGGAGCAGATGGGTTCGTGAGTACGGTCCAATGTTAGTCGGCCGTAGCAAGTGGTTCGAGAAGGTGAAACCCCCATCCGTTGGTGATATAGTCGTTATTGTGGACGATACACTTCCCAGAAATTGTTGGCCCAAGGGTGTCATTATCGAGACAACTACTGCTAATGATGGCCAAGTTCGGCGGGTTAAAGTCAAAACCAGTACAAGCACATTGGATAGGCCCGTGACTAAGGTAGCTGTTCTAGACGTCGGTAATAGATAGGATTGCAAGCTCATGGCCCCATAATTCGCTTACGAAGGGGGGAATGTTACCGCCGCCACCCTAATG
The DNA here is from genome assembly GCA_949628195.1 of Phasia obesa. NCBI lineage: Eukaryota > Metazoa > Arthropoda > Insecta > Diptera > Tachinidae > Phasia > Phasia obesa. The sequence goes on from OX451215.1 coordinate 191,522,960, forward strand.
TTTTTAAAAAATCTTTACTGTTTCTATTTACTTATGTTTACTTAATAATTTCTTGTTTTCACTCAAAGCAAACATACACACAAATATGAATAATATATATTCGTACATATTTACATGTATGTATGCTTGCTTTGCTTCTCTTTCTCGTTGCCCAATTGCTTAATAGCGGTTTTTAAAATTCTTTTCATTTGCTTTATAAAGGAATTTCTTGCATTATTAAGGGCTTTTTTAATAAGAGAAACGGGCGAGTGAAAAACAAATTGTTTTAAAGCGTACAAATACGGATAACTGTTTAAATAAAAATTAAAAATAATAAAATTTAAATTGTGTTCTAAAATAAATAAATAAAATAAAGATTGTTCAATTTGTCGCTCTTAAAAGTTGCGTTTCATTTAACTTTGTTTCTCGAAGCCAACAACCATGTTTAAAATATACCGCTTTCAAAAATAAAAGATGCCTAAAAGTATGCAGTAGCTTTATATCGGTAACAAAATCGGCGTACTTTCACTGCTTTTTATCCATTTTCTCTTAGAAATAAGATATTCTTGCGGAAAAAAATATCATATATTGGAATCAGGATACTAAGGTACCCCATTAAAAAATCTTGTTTAAATCCATTCAGTAGTTTTTACGTGAGCGCACACAAACAAGAAAGACAGACAAACAGAAATTAGTTACTTTTTTATTTATATGTGAAAGCTTTTCGTTTTGTAAAATATTAACACGTTGATTTTTTGTGGTTTACATTTTTATAAATCAATGTTTTTTATGTTGTTGTGTGATACCACTTAAGATTTTTTTTTGATTTTTTAAATAAAAATTCTTATATTATATTTTGCATAAAAAATTAATGCAGATTATCGAAAATTTTCACTAACGAAATCGGAAGAAATGTTTTCGAATCATGCAACCTTCTATATTTATGACATAAGCTTTATGCCAAGAACTAGAGTCAATTCAAATAATTTAAATTAAATACTAAGATCTAGATAAATACCAGTATATATATCAATATTTACTATTAAAGCCCATGCCGTAGAATCGGTGCTGTCCTGTGTTATAAATGGAAAAAACAACAAAGAATATAAATACAAATATAAAGAAAACATATTCAAATTAAAACAAAATTTGCGACAATTTTGTTTGTTGCCAAGGAAACGGATATATATGTATTCATATGAATAGGACTAATTTTTGTACATAATTGATCGCTTCTCATTCAGCTTACGCCAGTAATTGAAAAATCGTCAGCGGCTATTTGTATGCTACGGTTGGCAAGTGATTTCAATGTCAGAACTTAAACTTATATGTTTCGCAAAATGTTTTTCAAAGTCATAACAAAAAATAAACAACAATAAAAATAAGTTACAAAATATATTAATTTAATAGCTCTTAAATATTATACAATTTCATAAGCTTTGAATTCTAAATAATGCTAACAAATATTTTTTTTCATTGCTAACCGAAGGCTGGCTGAAGCAACAACAAAATATAAGGTGGTAAATATTAAAGTAAGAATTTTATTAACAAGAGGGAATTTTTTTCATGGTTGAATACAGTTTTTCGTATTTCTTTATCTAAGTTTGGTTGGTTATAAATAGGTGATGTTTATAACTTAACACAACCCTAAGTAGATAGATATGAAAATTGCTAATGATGGACGTAGCTGTCTAGAAATTGTGCATTCCGCTTTGCTTGTGTCTAAAAATTAATTTTTTCCAATTTTTCTTTAATATTATCACCTAATATGTAATTTAAATTATTTTTTCTTAGAGAGAGAGAAAAAAAAAAAGAACTTAAGCTGGACTAAAAATTGTTTTTGTAAAAATTTTATAGAAATTGTTTTGGAAAACTCACCTGAATTTTTTCCTAAAAATTAATTAAAAATTTTGTGTAAAAATTTCATTGAAAATTTTTTTGAAAAAATTATAGAAAATTTTTTGTAACCTTTTTTTAAAAGATTTTTTGAAAAATGTCTTTGTAAAATACTTAGAAAATTTTTTGAAAAATTTTTAATCAAATTTTTTTTGAATATTTCTGATTAAAATTTTTTAAAATTTTTTTTTTATATTTTTGATTATATTTTCTTAAAGATTTTTGTAAATATTATTGGAAAATTTTTTTTTTAATTTTTTTGTAAAAAATAGGAATTTCCTGCAATCTATATTGCGTAAGAATGGTCAGATAAAAGCAAAAAAAATATTTTTAAAAATTCCATCATATTGATCCCCACAATGCGTACTTCAACTGCTCCTGGTTACCGATGGGCACCCAGTGGATCTATTGCCTAGCTCTATGTGTATTGCTTTCTACAAATGAAAATCAAAGCAGAAGACCCTTATCAGCCTAAATACAAACAAAAAATCGCCAATCACAGGGGATTTTTGATACCCCGAGATCTGTATGCTTTTCTTGGGATCTACTTGTCACGGTCAAATATTTAATTTGACACAAAAACCAAAACAAAATCATTACAACCGACAAAAAGTTATAGGTTTTTTGCCCGCAGGCTCGAATAGAATCGTCTGATGTTGCTGAATTACAAACCTAAAATCTTCGAAACTATGCCTGGCAGATTGGTGGGCTTAAATGTTCTGTACCTCATCTGCCGCCTGGGCAAACAACATTTCAACATCAACACGGAAAGATTGTCAATTAACACTTAATGGAATTTTGAGTAGTACTGGACACTGCCGAAGTCGAGTTCGTGTAGAAAATTTCGCTTTTCTGTATGTATATAGGTCGAGTACCGAAAAGAAAATCATAACATTATTTTTAACTTTGAAATCTTTTAGTAAACCGTTTTCAAGGGTTTACAATTTTTTAATAATGTATAATTTACTGAGGATTAAAATCGAAGTGGTCCACACCTACTAAATTGTTTTTGAGCTCGAAAAATTATTTTTTTCAGTGTATAATCGGTAATTTGGGTGTCATAACAGGTATGTTACCAGCATACACTCTCGTAAAAAAGAGTTGGATAATTTTTGCAAAAAAAAACCAAATACAAAATGTGCATCAATTCTAAACTAAAAATTAAAAATCAAATACTTTTATATTAATAAAATTTTTGGGAATTTAAATATTAATGATTTAATATTATGCTAATCATCCATAACGTTTTTTAATAAAACTGCAATTTACTTTTATAATTGTTGCTCTGACAGACACAGTAATATACGTTCTGTACATTTAAATGTCTATCCATAACGTTTCAGTAGATAAGCCATATACGACAAATTACGTCTGATATGAGGACACCCTTTATTTTTTTACACTTATTATTACTGACACAGTAATAAAAAGTAACGGTTCCAAAGATATGGCCATATAGGTTAAACAATATCACCTAGGGGACACCCTTTAATGTACAATTTTATATTAAACACTTATTTTAAAGGACAGATTCTTTGTAAATTTCAAATGTCTGTCTAAAACGGTTTAAAAGTTTGACCATGTGCATCAATTTACATCAACTATTGAGACACCCTTTATAATTTTAAATATTTATAAATGTTATTATACAGGACATAGTAGTGGAGATAGGGCTAGATAGGTTAAATTATATCAATTATGGGGACACCATTTAGTTTCCAAATTTAAATTATATACTTAATGTTATAAAGGACTTGGATACACAGGTTCTTTGTAAATTTCAACCGTCTCTCTGTTACGGTTCAAAAGGTTTGCAATATACATCAAATTTCATCAAGTATTGGCACACCCTTTAACTTCTAATTATAAATACTTAATTTAATTTTTAAATTTTAAAAGGGTGGCATTTACGGTTCATAATACACGTAAGAAACACGTATGTTGTATGGGGACACCCTTTAATTTTCAAGATTCTAAACTTCTTTTTTCTCTAAGCATTTCTTTTCTAATAAATGAAAAATTTTTTTAAATCGGTTCAGAAATGACTCAGTTCTGCTGGCACAAACATAAAAAAACAACATTCAGACGAATTGATAAACTCCTTCTTTTTTTGAAGGGTAAACTTTGAACGGCTCTCCTATAAAATTAATTTTTTACCCTTAGGTCCCTTTCTATATGCGCTGTAACATATGCATATTTGGAGAAAATAAATTTGGCTCTTGTAACATTTCTCACTGCAAGCTAACATGTTATTTGTATGTCGTAGTAATCATAATTTCCTTTTTTTTAAGATAGTAATTTTGGGAAAGACAGCTGAAGTTAAATTGAGCAAATTATGTTTTTAGATTTTCAGTTTAATTTTTAGTTTTCAAAATTACGCAGAAAATATCAAATGATTGATAGCACATCAAGACTATCTGCTTTGTGCAGAATAATTTAATATTAATTGAAAAAAAATATAAAGTAATTATTTTAGTAAAATATAATTTTTAAATATCAATACAAATAACTAATTTATTCTATGGACAAGCATAATATTTTAACTTCGACAAAATTAACTTTAAGGCAAATAACACAGAGCAACACGGAAAAAATAACCATATACGGACACCATTACGTGATAAAAGACCAAAAAAAAAAGACCCCTGTCTCCCAGTTTTGCCCAAAGTCCGTTTAGGTAGCGCATAGGTAGCCGCAAAAGTGAAAATTTTCCCGGCTACCTAAGCGCTACCTAAACGGTGTTAAGAATCATTCCTAGGAAGTTCATATGTTCTAGAAAGTTGTTTATTGAGATCTTAGGTTAATTTTTGTAGTTGATTGTTTCCTTGAATTTTGAACGGTTTGCTACCTATGGACCTGAACAGGGGAAAAAAGGTAAAAAAAATTGAATTTTTTAAAGTTTTTTGCGATTTTGACCTTGAAGATGAAGTTTTTTTGATTTTATATGTTAACAATTTTTGTTCTTTATGACAAGAGCTACAACTTTGCCTCAGAGAGTATATCAAAATTTCAAAATATGAGCTTGAGGAAATGTTCATTTTTTTTTTGCAATAATGACATCGAGGCCCCACATCTTTGAGGGCCCATAAAAAAAACCTGGAGGACTTTGGGCAAAACTTGGAGACAGGGGTCTTTTTTTTTGGTCTTTTATCAGGTAGTGGTGTATGGTTATTTTGCCATGACTTAAAAAATTACACAGTGTGTAATTAATTATACAAACTAAATTTACTTCAACACAAACTTTTTGCATATTCAAAACACCAATTAAAATAAACTTTTTTCCATACCTGTTGTATGGGAATGAAGAAATTGTTTTGGTAACTTTTATAGTTTTCAACTTTTTTGACATTTTTTTGGACTCTGACATATTTATGTTGTTTTTTTTTAACTACATACATATTTCTTTATAATTTAGCATGTTTAAATAATATGCCATTTACAAAAAAACAAAAAAGTATTTTCTCACAAAAATAAAACTATTTGCCCTAAAGTAAAAGCAGAACTTATTTATTTGGCATGTTTTATATGTATTGTTGGTTCCTACAACGAAAATAGTTTTCATTACTATATTATATGACTAAAAATTTTTTAAACTAACAAAAACTTTATTGTTTCATCTGCAGCTTTTTCTTTTTCTTCGTTTTCATAGCAATTATCAAATTATACAAAAATCTTCACTTATAAAAAATATTTATTTCAGATTTGTTTTATAGAGTAGATGATGTTTATGCTTGTGTTGCAGATATTACTGTTATTATTTGGTTGTAAAAAAATATTGTAAAATATGTTACCTTTCTCCATCAAAAACTTTGTCATAGTTATTATTGTTGGGTTGGAAACAAAGTTTTAGACAAATGTTGAATTTCGTTTTTTTGCACAGATTAAAAAAGTAAAATTGTTTAGAACATAAGTTGCATTGCACTTACGTTTTAGGAATTTAAAACAATTGTTGCTTTTTTATGTGTTTTTGTCTGAAAAATTTTTATTTTTTGTATATCCATATTTTTGGGATTCAACCAAATTGTTATAGATGGAATACGAGTGTGAAGTCAGCAGGTTTTTCAAAATAGAGATTTATACGCACAAACACATAAATGGAAAAAGGTCAAGTGTCTAGCTAAAAAGTATTGTGATAAAAATGCGAACCAAGTTGAAATTTTGCCAGTTGCTATAATTGTATTGGGCAAAGCAAGACCATGGTTTTGATTTTAGTATCTTGAACGACCAAAATATCTTAATAAGAACTTGGCATTATTTTTATACCCTTTACAACAGGTGGAAAAGGTATCTATAAGTTTGTCATTCCGGGTGTAATTTCCGCAATGTTCATTTCCAACCCCATATATTCTGGATCCTTATAAAGAGAGTTTTTTATAGAGGTATAGAACTTTAAGTTGGCATTACTTTTCAAGATGGCGACCGATTTAACAGCTGTTAAGTGATTTATTCTCAGTTTGGTTTGGCAATTCATCATGAATAGACTCACGCCTGAACAATGCTTGAAATAGCGCCCAAAACGAGATTACCGTTGTTCCCGATTTTCATAAGCGAATTTTGTTTAGCGGTGAAGCGCACTTCTGATTGAATGGCTACGTCAACAAACAAAACTGCCGCATTTGCACTGAAGGTAATCCTCAAGTGTATGTCGAAACACCGTTATATCCAGAAAAACTGACTGTTTGGTGCGCTTTATGGGCTGGTGGAATCATTGGTCCGTACTTTTTCAGAACAGGAAGGTGGCCAGAACGTTACAATCAATGGTGATCGGTATGGAGCCATGATTACTAACTTTTTCATTCCTGAATTGAATAACCATGATGTCCAGGAGATGTGGTTTCAACAAGACGGCGTTTGGTGACTTGTGAATTGGCCTCCAAGATCTTGTGGTTTAACACCGCTAGACTAGTTTCTGTGGGGCTATGTAAAGTTTGCGGATAAGCCACAAACGCTTGACCATTTGGAAGACAACATTCGGCGTGTTATTGCCGATATACGGCCACAAATGTTGGAAAAAGTCATCGAAAATTGGACGTCGAGATTGGACAACATCCTCGCCAGCCGTGGCGGTCATATGCCAGAAATCATATTTAAAATGTAATGCCACAAGATTATCTTTCGGATAAATAAAATTCACGTCAATCGAACAATCCATCATTGTTTTATTGCAACTTAAAGTTCTATACCTCTATAAAAAACACCCTTTATATGTAACAAGTTATTTATTAAGAGAACAAACTCATTGAATGTGTAATTAATTTAAAGAAAAACAAAAAAACTTAAACATTCTTCGCATTCTTCATTTACAGACAACATCTATTTTACCAATTAATTTGAGTGAAAGCAACTCGAGGAACCTTTTAGTTTTTTCCATTCTACAGGGTGTCCGCCGGGAAGGTATGTATACTACTTTGTTTGTTTCACTTGTTTGACTGTCACTTTTAATGAATTTAAAGATTACTTATGAATAATTTAAGGGTTTTCCAATGCTCAGAACTGACTATTCTGTTTATTCAGACATCCATTCAAATGAAAATGTGCCTCGTCACTCTTTATGATTTTTTTATTTTTTTCACGAAAATCGGGGTTGTCATGGGCGAGCTGTTTTAACGATTAAAACACGTTGGTTTATCGAATAATAAATTTGCCACGTGTCTACTTCACGACTGCCAAATGGATATAAACTCTCAAGCCTAATAATTACCAAAATCACGGCAAAACAAAGTAGTATACCTCGCCGGCGGACACACTATATAAAAAAAGGAGATTTTTTCCTTAGTATCTGCAAATGATTTTATAATAAACTAGTTGTGTCCGCCACTCTTTGAAAGCAATCTATCCAAAAGATCTTTACCTTTTTAGTGCTTCAATTATGGTTTAATTATTTACTTATAAAGTGGTCGAACAGGTCATAGTGGGCGCCGAGCTGGTCAGAGCGCAAAGTTGATTGAATGCGAGAAAACAGTTCCAAAGCGTATTTCAGCCATAGCTGCCAGGTTTTTAAAAGTAATATCGTCATATTTTAGTGTAAAAATTATCATTATCGCCAAAATGAAATCGTCATAAAAACGTCAAACTAAAAAAACATTGTTTTTACCAATAAAAATATTCTACAGCATTATTATAAATACATAGATCAAAAACTTTAATTAGAATTCACAAGAAAATCACATATAAATAGAATGCACGTTTTTCAATAGTTTTAAAATAAAAAAATTAAATCCACTACCTTAGTTTGTTTAACTTTAAATAATCTTTTGTATGCATATAATATTGTTTCCAAAGACATCTTATTTAATGAATTTCTTAATGACTAAATACTCTTTCCTAATTTGGTGAAGAATGCCGTAAAACAAGGATTTTTGTAATAAATTAAGTCAAAACGGGAAACAAAAGACTAGAATTCATTCTTTGCATCTCAAATCCAATACGCATATGTTTTTAGCAGGATAAGTATCTTTTAGGTATAATAATTTTAATCGCCTGAACTCAGTTTATAGCTCTTATCTTTCACTTTCTACAACAAAATAGAAAAAAACATCCTTTACATAGAAAAGTTGATGAAACGAAGTCCGTTTTTGGGTAGTAATGTTATTTACCAAACCAGCAGATGAGATACAGTCGATTTAATCCCACCAAACTACCAGGCATAATTTCCAAATATTTTGGATTGCAATTCAGGAACATCGGATCGTTCCTTTGGAGACTGAGCAAAAATCCACGCCCACCTATATATTACCACATTATTTTGGGATTTAATGATTGTTTTTGCTTTTTTTTTCAAATAAATATTAGACCGCAACACGCAGATCGCAAGGAGTGCATAAAGATCTCGGGGGATCAATAACCCCCTGCGAGGGGGTTTTTGTTTATTTTTAGATTGGTTAGGTTTTTCTGTTTTAATTTATATTATAGGCTTTTACGGAAAGCAATACATATAGAGGTAGCCAATAGACACACAGAGTTCCCACTGGTAACTCGTAACCAAGAGCAATAAATAGCCCATTTTGGGGGAGGTGGTGTCGATATGAGGAAATTTTTTTCCAAAAAATGTTAAAAAAAAATTATCAAAAAAATATTTGCAAAAAATTAAAAACAATTTTCAAAAAATTTTGAAAAAAAAATTACGTAAACAATTTTTAAAAAAATTATAAAAAAGTTTCAAAAAAAATTTACAAAAAAATTCTCATAAAAATATAAAAAAACAAATTTCAAAAAAAAAACATAAGAGGGTAACACAATAACTATTATTACTATGGTGAAGGATATATAATATTGGGCACTCTTACTTGTTTCATATATAATTTTGTGTGGATCCGACTTTTTTTCAGGTGGGCTTATCACCTTTCTTTATTTTATAAAACTTTGATTTATAAAACTTTTAATATCTGAACCCAAAGTGCTGATTACTTAAGGTGAAATGTGGTCCCCATAGTTGCGTTCATGAAATAATCACACAACTCTATTGAAACAAAGCTGAAGTTTTGATATATTTTGTTGTGACATTCCTGTGAAACCTTCAATTCCACACAAACACAATAGAAAGCACAATGATTAAATGCATTTGATGGCTTTCGTTCTTAAGACAGTTGAAGAAAAACAAAAGTATTCTGAAAGCGTGTTGAAACATTCTTAAATTAAGTGCGACGTATACTTACTTTAACCTAAATAAATCACATCAAGTATACGCAGCACTAAACAACTTTTGTTTGCAAGTTTTAGTTCCAATAAAATTCTAGATTTTATTTAAATTTTTCTACACTAAGTTCGTATAAAGCAAGAAACTATTTCAAAGTTTAGCATTTAATATTTTTATCTGCTTTTACGATAGTGTCTGTTTAAGATTTCATATTAAAGCAAATAAAAAACAAAAGACCACAACCAAGTCATACATCGATAAATTAATGGGAGGAATTTCATATCAGGCTGCAAAATTTCAAAAATCTTATGAACATCTGAGAAGAGTTTTAATATGATAGAATTTTAAAAGGATTATAACTGCAGCATAAGCCAACTTGCTTGCATCGCAGAATATGTGTAAAATCAATTTTATCGTAAGTCAATAATAGTGGCATCGATTAGTTTTTATTGCTTGTAAGTCATTAACAAAACGTTCTGTAATTTTATAAATTTTAACCAGTCTTTAAAAAAAATATTTGGAATTTTTTCATCCCATCCAATCTATAAGTTCCATTTACTCTGAATAATAATTTTTCCTTTAATAGTATCTGGAGTCAAATTACGAAGAGGATCGAACATTGATATAACTGCCTTTAAAATTTGGCTTTTTTTTAGAATATATGTTGTGTTTTTGTTAAAGATTTCGCTACAATCCAAATTATCGATTTCAACATACCATTTCAGTGCTAAAACGGCCTGAATTGTAGTTTCTTTTATCAAGATATTTTTGAGATACTAAATGTCTTGGATTATTGTCTTTTATTTTTTTACTATTTGAAATACAGTTGCTTAGTTCCAAACCTCCAGCATGTTAAGTACTTATAACTTCATTAAATATATAAATTGAATTTTATTACTCGTTTTTTTATTCATAAAATCATCCAATTGCTTTTGTAGCTTCTGTACAAGAGTCAGGAAATTATTTAGCATTAATGTTTTTGACGTATTGGAAAATAAGAAGTGCTGAAGTTGTACCAAAAAGCATTGCTTGTATCTGACAAAATTTTTGGATTATCAGTAGTAGAGTTACTGTCTTATAGAAAACATTGTGCAAATGAATCATTATATTCAAATTCACTCTGTTTGAACATTTCCTTAACGTTGCCAACAAAGGTGTATTTATAATTACAAAAATGAATAATGGTGCGAAAGATTAAAAACAATAAATCAGGACCGCTGTGGAGATAATCATTGAAACACTTTCCTCATACTTTTGCGGATATATCGAAAACTAACCTGAGTTAACAGGTTTCTTTAGATAATAATAGCAAAATGTGGAAGATACCAATTCATTCTACCTATTATTTCATTTTTATTTACTGGAAAGGCATATAGCCGTTAAGAACGACGCGTCTTTATGAATTGTTATTTTTTAAAAGCTTTTAAACGCTTATTTAAAGTGGAAAATTTCCAGTTAATATGAAATTCGGTTAAGAAAGCAAATAAAACGTTTTGCAAACGTTTTGTGCAAGAATATAAACTTTAGAATTTTTTTTAATTATTTTCTTTAAATGTGATATATTCTCGACTAGGTAGAACTTTGGTTGACTATATTTCCATATCAAAATTGGACGCTATTCCATCTTATATATTGGTTATTTTTTTATTACCTGTCCGCCTCATCGGCTCTTCAGCCATATTAGTAGCCACCATGTAGAATGGTATATATACATAACTGTGTCTAGATTTTTTTTTTTAATTCAAAGACAGTAACTAAATGACAGTCAATACAAAATAATAGCATTACAAATAAAAACAGTCAATAAACTACAGTAAAGGGAGAGAGAGAGAGACTTTAGAACTATTTTTTTTTCCAGGATTGTATTAAAATAAACAAAAATGTTCCCATATCGTATGATATTCACACAACTTATGCCTAAACATATGAACAAATAACCAAATGATTCTTTAAAACTTGAAGTACAAATTTAAACAAGGAGAATGTATATTGCTTCTCTTAGGCGAATATCATCAGAAAGGTGATTCCAAAATGATAACAGCAGTACGGTTGGGAATGAAGCAGCAGGGCAAATAGCCAAAAGAGGATCTGTTGTGAATATTTGTGGAGCAGATCCCAGAAAAGCGCGAAAAAGTCCTAGAATGGCTAAACTCTCTTAAATTAAAAATTTGGAGGGACACTATTACATGTAGTTATGCTCGAATAGTGCTCAAAGAGCCCCTTGGCAGGAAGGTCAGTAAGATGTTTCGATATAATAAAGACTTCAAGCTGGATAACTGCGTTAGTGACAAGTCATGGAATCTTCAAGCATTATCTAGCCAAGATGAAAATCGAAGAAAATTATACTTGCCGGCTGTCCTTGGAAGAGGTTGAGACAGTAGCGCACATTTTATGTAAATATCCAGCACTGGCTAGCATAAGACAGGATCATGGGTAGGGGGATCTAAGCCTTGGACAAGTGTTAATAATTACTAGAGACTCCATAATGAGAGAGAAGGCTGACGATTACCAGTCGACAGTTTGAAATCACTAAAGTCAGGACTAAAGGCTGGTGGTAGCAGGTGACTTAATGAAAGTAAGCTTGCCGTAAATTACAAATGGGTGGCCTATAATCATTACGGTTGGAAGGGGGTCAAGAAGGGATCCATTAGCTGCGTCGATAACCTCCTATATTACTGTACTTCAATTACAAAAATCCATATATAAGTTGTTATACGCAGATAACAATTTATATATGTTTTTATCATTACTATGGTCACGAAAAACTAGTTTTTCTTACTGTTAAATTATTAAATGGTTACTATATCCAAAAACTTCGACATGATTGATTCCACCTATATAAATTTCAAATCACAACCAACCATAACTATAATATATAAATTATAAATAAATTACAATTAGTGTGTTAAATGCGGATGCCATGGAGCATCAAAACCTTTGACAAATGCTATCCATTTCTAGAGAAACCGCGATGAGAATGAAGGCCGACAGGTATCAGTTGATAGTCTGAAATCACTAAAGTCAAGAGTTGGTGGTGATAGCTTGTGACTCAATAAAGGTAAAGGTACCGTAAATGAGAAAACAGGTTGCCTATAATGATTGAGTACAAAAAGCGTTCAATAAGGAACCCATTAAGGAAGTAGTCTGTTTCGATATTTCCCCATAAAAAATGTTTTTAAACACTAAATTAAATTTTACCTTTTAGATTTAAGGCACATACTATTTGTCCAATTGTAATTAAAGATTCAATAAAAAGCCAATATGAAAGAAAATAAATTTCTATTAATTTATTGTAACTTAGGTATAGATATTACAGATTTCTAATTAAAAAATATGTGCTATTCATTTTTCATTAAACTGCCCTCTTGCAACATTAAACAACTAAAAATAAAAGCGTTTGCTTGCTATGCCTTCATTTCTTAATATAGAACACACCATATGAAAGGAATACTTGTTTAATTTCCAAGGAAATGAAAAGCTGTTATCGGTTTAATGCGTAATTGGGCCACAAAAACACTATGATCTCACAAACAAACTACAGAGTATTACACAGGCACACACACACACACTTAAAAATATGCAAGAAAAATTACTTAAAAGCAACAAAGGATTTTTTGTTGTAAAAAATTCTGTAACACAGCAAAATTGTAACATGTTTTTCTTGAAGCAAATAATAAAGAAAACTTCCGCAATAGGGCAACTTAAAATTTTTAAAAATTATAAATATATTTTCCAAATACATATCATGTTACTGCATTTTACTCCAATTTTTCTTGTCACACAAACATAAGTACTCGCACTAAAAAAAAAAGTCTTGAAAAATTGCCAATAATTTTGCAGAGAAAAACTACTAAATGGCAAAAAATATAAGGACGCATTTTAAAGAAAAACATATATAAAATATGGTTTCCAGCTGAAATATAGATATCAATGCTTGCTTGTTAAAAAAATATATACTTATATACATATGTATGTATATAAATTTAAATATTTTCTCAAGCCAAAATCTTGTTTCTGTATTTTAAATTTAAAAGGAAATTTTTGTTACTTTCAGTATACACAACGCTTTTGCCAGTTAACATTTATACATATAAAAATAAAACATATTTTTCATTATGACTCAAGGCCTTATACGAATTAAACTCTTTTATCTGTAAGTAAAAAAAAAAAACTTTAAAACCACTTTTTGGTGTATAAAAGGAACGTATTAAGTTGCACGTACTTAAGACTAATTAATTGCTGTGCATTTATTTAAGCCATAAACCAGCAGCATAAACTGAAAAGATTGTGGTCATTAAAATATATGAACGCAATGCAATCCTGCCTTATGCAGGCAACAGTAAAATTCTCCAGACCTTTTTATTCTTTCTTGAAAATATAAAGGTAATGCAAAGAAGATTCTTCATTATATGCAAAAGAACAATTAATTAAGGACAGAACAGAACAAAAAGGCAGGAAAATAAAAAGAGGGAAAAAATATTAAACTTTACAAACTTTTACGAAAATTTATTTATTATTACAGGTATTAAAATATTTTCCTTTTTTTTTGGTATGTAAAAGAAAATAATATTTGTATTTAACATAATGCTTTCAAAATAAATAATACTTACTAGAACAAAGATAAGAGCTCAGCAAAAAATTATTGTGTTTTCGTAAGCAGTAAAATGAAACTCATATCTTTCAAAAGCGGTTCTCGTAAGCACATATAATAAGCACATTCGGTAATGCTATAATTTTAAGACAATAATAGCAACCTACATCGTCTCTTGCTTACGCGTATGCAGGTATGTTAGTGAATAAGTTTTTATAAAGCATTTGGTGAAGCAAAGATACCTATCAAGTGGGAAATCGCAAAAAAAGAATCATGCCTTCCTGAAGCAGGTTGAAAGGGAGAGTCTATTTATCTTTCCTTTAAAAACCTGCTTCCAAGTAAACGTAATTTATTGCTGGGTAATATTACAAATTTAATCTCAAGTACTTCCTTCTTTTAAGGATGCGTACTTTATGATTCAGTACTTAGAGATAATAATATAGAAGAGGGTATTTTTACAAATAATGTAGGGAATTTATTAAAATTAGCTTGACCATTGCAATCAAAAAATAATTATTTTCTATGTGTGTGTTTACGTGTTTCATTTTGTTAAATCAATTATGTAGCAGTCACTCTTTAATTAAAATATTTTTCAATAGTAAGAATTCGTTACAAATTGTAGACTTGCAAATTTTTTAAAGAAACTTTTTGGAAATTTAGGAAACAAGTTTGTACATCTGAAAATAATCCTACTTTTCAAGTTTTTCCATCATAACTCGAATGAATATTTATAAAATTATTCTATATAGAAAAAAATGTTGTGCTTAACTATGTGTTATTCTTGCTTAAAGCTATCCAATAATATCTATATTAAAATTATAACCTTTTTGGATGAAAACCTCGCATAACTAAGCATAAGTATAATATCTCAGTGCCAGAAGGACCAGTTTTTAATGCAATATTTTTTGCTAGCTTCTTAAAAATAGAAAAAACATGATTGAGCTAACCATAACTTAAGAGCAATATGTTATGATTGAATTATATCGCTGTAGTTAAAACATACTATTTTTAAAATAATAATACCATTATGTTAGAACCATATCATTTTCTAACTTAAAAATAACATTGTAAGAAATAAATTAAATAAATATAGTAAGATATATATTTATAAAAAGATATTTGATTTGTTTATCTAAACATACTTTATACTTACACATATTTTGAATACACGATGGCCCTTTTAAATATATCACACCCTAAATACAAAAGCGTCACAACTCAAAATACTAAAATTTTCAGGAGAGACAAAAAACTGTTTATGTAAAAGTGATTGTAATATTGAAAATATTACAATAAGAAGAAAATATTGTTCCATTATGAAAAAATTCAATATTGAAGAAGATTCTGCTATACTTTTTTTAATTTTAAATTATGTTTGCGAAAATAAAAAAAAAATTTTGATTTATGACTAATAATAATTCTCTTTACACGCAAAGAAAAAACATGGTTAAAGTAACCATAATCTAGGAGCAACATGTTATGGTTAAATTATATGGTTATATTCAAACCATATTATTTTAAACCATAATAATAATTTAAACATATTATTGTCATACATAGAAATGACATTGTAAAATACAATCATAATTATGTTTATAATATAAACATACTATAATATAATGTGAAACATGTAAATATTTATATGTATGTGACAACGTATGAATATTTTATAAATAACAAAAAACAAACACACGAATATTTCCATTTAGATTTACATACATATTTTGATTTTTTCTGCTTACCTTTTTATATGTTTGATATTATTAATTTAAAACTATCATTTATAATAAAGAAAACAAATGTATTTGTTGACAACAAATATGTATTTAATGTTTTTACGGTTTTAGATGAACCGATAGCTTACACACATATTTCTGAATTGAAAAAAGGCCAAAACCAAAATACGTATTTTTAAAACCAAACATTATTTGTTTATTTTTAGTCATACTTAACATACTATGTTTAATAATAATATATTATGATTATAAATATAATTTTATTTTTAAATATTAAAAATAATTTGGTTGTGGTTTCAATTTTAATATGGTTTAAATCAACCATGTTGCTTTTTTGGTGCGTATAACCATTATAACTGTTAACAAAAACTTGTTTATCATGACCAAAGTAATGTTTAAAATAACTTTAATTTGTTCACAGCAAACATCTATTGTTACAGAGAACATATTGTGTTTGCCGTGACCATACAGTAACCATATTTTTTCTTTGCGTGTAGTTGGTCGTGCAGAAGTCACACACTTAACATAAAAATAGACATAACTGTATTTGTCCAGTTTAAGAAGATAGTGATGTGAAAGAAACTTTTGCAGGAGTTAGAAATATGTACTCTGAATTAATTTATAGAAAAATGTCAGTGTTCTTAGGGTGTGGCACTTTCCAATCTATTTTGGCCCTTTTACCTCAACGGACTATTTTAAACCTTTCGAACGGTTTAAAATGTACTAAACATGTACAGTAAATTTTTTAGTGAAAAAACTTGAAATGCATCACTAAATTGTTTACTAATTTATATTTTAAGCATTCGATATGAGTCATTTCATTAATTATAATTTTTAAAAAATAAACCCGTAAAATTACATTCTAATAATTTTAAGAAACTAAACACAAAAATTAAAAAACTCAAACGTTATTTGTTTGATTTTAGACATACTTTGGCTAGATCCAAGCAAACTAATTATAAGTTGTTTACTAATAATATATTATGGTTATAAATCGATTTTAATTATTTTGGATTTCTAATAAATTCTTTGGTTGCGATTTGAAATTTATATAGTTCAAATCAATCTATCGAAGTTTTTGGGTATAGTTCCCATTTAATAATTTAACAGTAAAAAAAAACTTGTTTTTCGAGACCATAGTAATGATAAAAACATATATAACTTGTTCTCTGCGTATAGCTACTTATATATGGATTTTTATAACTATAGGATACCTCAACATTATTTTGAAGTATAATAATATAGAAGGATATCGACGCATCTAATGTATCTCTTTTTAACCCCGTTCCGACAGCAATGATTATAGGCCACCGATTTGTAATTTTTGGCAAGCTTAGTTTCATTAAGTCACCTCCTACCACCAGCCTTTAGTCTTGACTTCAGTGATTTCAAACTCTCGACTGTAACCATCAGCCTTCTTTCTCATCAAGGAGTTTCTAGTAATTGTTAACACTTTTCCAAGGCTTAGATCCCCCTACCCATGGTCCTGTCTTATGCTAGCCAGTGCTGGATATTTACACAAAATGTGCGCTACTTGCTCAACCTCTTACAAGGACAGTCTGCAAGTATCATCTTTTTCAATTCATTCATCTGATACTTGAAGTATTCATGACCTGCCACTAACGCAATTATGCATCTTAAGATTTTTCTATTATATCTGAGCACCTTACTGGCCTGACCCAGCTCATTATTTTAAGTTTATTATCATTATCGTTTCTACTTAAGAAAAATTCTTAGATTTGATTTTGTATTTGTCATGAAGGCATTCACAATGAACCGTCCGGGTCTCCGAGGGGATGTGCCATTTCTGGCACAACCTTTTTTAAACTAAAAGCATTCATACGACAATAAATTGGGCCTTTACTGTTTATCTATTTTATATAAAAATTTTCTAAAATATCAAAAGTGCGATTCAAAACAGGGTCGGTCCTTGATAAAGGTGCTATA
Organism: Phasia obesa; assembly: GCA_949628195.1. Lineage (NCBI taxonomy): Eukaryota > Metazoa > Arthropoda > Insecta > Diptera > Tachinidae > Phasia > Phasia obesa. Next base: position 191,540,745 of record OX451215.1, read on the forward strand.
TGTCGTGAACCAAAATTTTACTTAAATACTGTAAAATGAGATGTAGAGTTGAAGAAAAGTAGGTATATATACAACTAACAAACTTTTTAGTCAAATCTACGGACGATATTTGTAAAAAAAAATTATTTTGTCAAATTCGCTATATTGAAGAAATTTCTTCAATGTGACAATTTTTTCGTTATTTGATAGGGTGTGAATATGATAAAAAATTTATTAAAAATACCTAAAATTATTAGTTAGTTTTTACTTTACCATACGTAGTATAAGGTAAAGTATAGTAATCATGAAAAAGTTCGAGTTCGGAATTTTGACGGATTTATACGTTTTGATGTCTCCTGAATCCATATTGACTATTTTCGTGATGATGTCTGTTGTGTATGTCACTATTTTTGTGGAGTTTGTACAGGTCACATCGTTTGACATATCAAAATGAAATTTTATTATGTGCCTTTGGTATATGGAAATGAAGAGCTGTGTAGTTTTTGGGCATAAACGGAAGAGGGCAAGGGCTAGTTTTCTTACTCCCAAATTTTGTGAACACTCTACTGGTCATACCGTATGACATATTAAAACGAAATTTAGTATGTGCCTTTGGTTTTTGGCGATGAAGAATTGTGTAAAATTTAGGCATAATTGGGAAGGGGAAAGGGGTAGTTTACTTACTCCCAAATTTTGTAAACGCTCTATAGATCATACCGTATGACATATCAAAATGAAATTAAGTATGTGCCTTAAGTAAATTTATGGAGATAAAGAGCTGTATAAATTTTAGGAATAATCGGGAAGGGGCAAGGGGTAGTTTACTTAACACCCCAAACCAAAAATAATCAATTTTTCGATTCGAATATACTTTGAACTTTTATTCTTTATGTAATATATTCAGAAAAATATCTGTTTCCATTGGGTATGGTAAAGTTGCGTGTAGGCCACTCCAGTTTTATTTTTTTCATTTTTATCCCTAAAAGAAAAAATCTTTAACTTAATACGAAAATAAAACTGCATAATACATTAATATTTTATTAACTTTATTCCTCTTTTAAGAGAAATAAATGACTAAGGCCTTCATTTTCTGTTGCGGGCATTTTAAATTGGTTTGATATTTTTATCATATTTTCCACCAAACAACTTCTCTTCCAAATCTAATAGTTGAAAATGTGTGAAAAATTTATTAGCTTAGTTTTTGTTTGCAACAACACGACGAAATTGACCGCAAAAACAATTTATTTATTGCCACAAATGTTTTAAATAAAAAATATAAATTGAAAAAATTTTCTATTTTATATGTCAACTAAAATAATTTTTCTGAAGTTATATTTAACGAAATTTTTCCTATTTTACAGCTCTTTCGTTTTTAAATTTTCTTCATCAATAATAAAATAAAAAAAAAAGTCCTAGTAAAATAAACGAAAATTAAGTCAAATCAACGCGTCAATCAACGCCACATTAACGTCTTTTAGAGACATAAATTTAATTAATTTTATGGGTTGTTTTTGTTAGAATGTTTCACTACTGTTTTAAATAAATATTTGTTAATTTAACAGAAGTTTAATAAAAAAGTTTTTTTTTTTAAATTTTATTGAAATTTGTTTTTAGTAAAAGAAATTCTGTTAATTTGAATAAAATAAATTTATGTGAATAAATCGTATATAAATTTGAATAAAAATTTATTGACTGGATTTTTTCCGTCAGTAAATAAAATACTGTTGTCATATCAAACAACAGCCAAAGAATAAACAGCCAGGTTGTTTGACGGTCTTCACAGAACAACAAAAATTTATTTAACTATTTTTGTCATTAAGGTTAAACTAATTTTTTTCTTTAGTATTACATTACCTACGTGTGTTTTTGCTAAGTTACCGCTTTATGGAAAAAATTTTAAGAATTATAAATTAAAATTTTTGTGCTCTATTTACTTGGGAATTTTGGTGTATTATTTTTACAAATAATTATTTTTTTTTAACCAACATTTTGTCAAAAATGTACACAGAATCCAAAATGCCTAACAGAATAAAAAAGATTTTCTCAATGAAATGTCTTTAGGCTAAGGGGTATTCAAGCAGAAATAAGGGAAGTTTTTTTCGAAAAGTGTCATTATTATTTTCATTGGGTAAATCTTTTTAATTTCATCAAGAAGGGAATCCCATTAAAGAAAACGTCTTATTCACATTTTTTTTTTACTCATTTTTGACACAAAATAAACAATCCATAGAGAAAAGCTTTTTGATTCTATTAGGTTATCTTCTGAATTGTATAAGAAATAGATTTCTTATTGATTTCATTAGCCTACCTAATTGATTTTTTCAAAAAAGTATTCCTGATTGATTTTATTAAGTTATCATATGATCATGTGTAAATCATCTTTTTAGTTTTCTTAATAAGGATATATTCTTGATTATATTAGCTTTCTTGTTATTTCGTTAATAGAAATCAACATAGAAACTGTTTGTTAAAACATTAAATATACATTTGGTGTAGTGGTTCAGTGCGTGCTTACAAAACGAAGCAAACCAGGTTCGATCCCTGGAAGAGGACGATAAAAGTTTCACCATGGTTTTTCGGGTTTCAGAAATTAAGTGGCTTTAAACCCCTCTAGAAAATCCATCAGAAGAAGCTCCCCGGATATTCCACCCTGGATAAATAGAGGATGATATGAAGGCAAAATAAAAAATGTCAGGCATTCGCTATCACAAAAAGAAAAGGTAGAAAAAAATCAAAGATTGATTAGCAAAAAATTCAAAGGAGATGCCAAAAAAGAAATATACCAATTGTTTTCGGTTTTTTATTCTCAAAATTTTTTATTCATTTTTTTTTTGTTTTTATAAAAAACAAGTAAAAGTACTATATTCGGTCATGCCGAATCTTCTACACCCTTCATCTAGGTGATTTTATTTATACAGACATGTACAGCATTATCCATATTGTTGACTCTTTACTTAAATTAAGTCGTATGAGAAAAATTCATTATTCATGCTTTAAAGAGATAGAAGACAAATGAAAACAAATTCCATTTGCTACAATTCTCGCCGTGTTGTCAGCTACTTAATGATATTGAAGATGACAGCTACATCTGACATTGTTGTAGAAATACCTATTTTGCTTTTTAAAATTAAATAACTTTTTCAAAAAATTATAAATATTTGTAATTTACAATTTTGTCTCAATTTATCTTGTTGAATAAAATAGAAATTAGCCTAAGTTGACGACAGCCACAACGGTGGTCGTGTAGCCATTTAGCTATACTGGCTTCAAAATAATCGTTTACGTATAAACGTCTATATTTTATTTTTGACAGTTTGTAGTCGGCATCCTGATGATGTCTATGTGTTTAACGCACCTAGGTTTTAAAACAGAGATCTCATCTATTTAAAAATCAAACGCATTTAAAAAAAATCATACGTATTTAAAAAAATATGTTACTCTATATACAAATATACATACATATGTATATTCTTAATATTAAATATATGTTATGTTACAGTCATGATTTTCATTTTCAAAGAATTATTGAAATTTTTGATTTAATTTTTCGAAAATTTTTTGTAAAATTTTATTCGAAATTTTTTTTGGAAAATTTAAAAAAAAAAAATTTTTTCGAATATTTTTCTGTAATATCTTTTTGAAAATGTTTTGTAATTTTTTTTTTAATATTTTTGCAAAAAAAATTTAAAAAATTTTTTTTATAAATTTTATTGAAATTTTTTTGTTAAATTTAGGACTTTTCTTTAATGTATATTGAGTTAGAATGGTGAGACTAAAGCAATAAGAAATCCTTCAAAAAAAAAATTCCTCATATTGACCCCCCACGTGCCTTTTAACTGCTCCTATTTACCAGTGGGACCCACAGGATCCCTTGGCTATATCTATGTGTATTGCTTTCTATTAAGGTCTCTAATACAAATCAAAGCAGAAAAACCCTATCAATCTAAAAACAAACAAAAAATGCCCCTCGCAGGGGGTTATTGATCCCCCGAGATCAGTATGCACTCCTTGCGATCTACCTGTCGCAGTCTAATATTTATTTGACAAAAAAAGGCAAAACAGAATCATTAAAGCCGGAAAAAAATTTTAAAAAAACGTGAAAAAATATAGGTGGGCGTGGTTTTTGCCCCGCAGCCTCCAAAGAAATGATCCGATGTTGCTGAATTGCAATACCAAAATTTTCGAAACTATGCCTGACAGATTGGTGTGCTTAAATTTTTGTATATCTTTTGGTGCCTTGGCAAATGACATTACAACACTAACACGGACAGATGGAGAGACGGTCGGACGGACAGACGGACAGACGGACATCGCTTAATCAACTTCTCTATGTATAAGGATCCAAATATATATACTTTTTGGGGTCGGAAATGAATATTGTGGAAATTACACACGGAATGACAAACTTAGATATACCCTTTCCACCTTTCCACATAATAAAATGAAGAAGAAAACCTTTTTGAAAAAAACAAGAAGAATACCTAATAAAACCCCTAAGTTTTCTTCTTGATTTTTTTCAAAAAGGTTTTCCTTATTAAAATAAGACTTTCTTCTTGAAAAAAAATCATAGAGATATCTTTTAAATTTTGTTGTTTTTTATTAGGTGTGTAGCTGATATTAAACGAAATCCCTCTTGTAGGCTTAACGAACGATTGAGGGACTAATTTAAATGTTTAAGATCTAAAGAAAACTAAAATCTAAAAAGTTCGGGAATATAATGCGAGTTAAGGCCTCCTTACGTTCAGAATTCAATGCGATTATATTTTTTATCCACTGTCTTAAATATGCTTAACAAAATTAAAAAAAAGGTTTTTTTTTCTAAATTTTTTATTCTTACTATTTTCTATAATTACGCAACAAATAGTTTAACAACATCAACAATAACAAATACATTTACAAAATTTATGCGGAAAACCCCTCCTAGAGAAATAAATTTGTTTAAGTTTTTTTTTGTTTTTAGCAATAAGTAAAACCCAAACTTAAACAAACAAAAAACTTTTTCCTTGATTACCTGTAAAAGTTTTTTCTTTTTCTCTTTATCTTTGTACATAAAACTTATTCCTTAAAAGTTGTTCTTTTTCAAACAAATTCTTTGTACAAAGCCGAGTATATAAATGGCAACACATACATATGTTTATCTACATTAAGATGAAACATTGTTTACAGCCATAGAAGTATGCAGCAAGTTTTTCTTTTTATACAGGTTTTTTCAGTCGAATAAATAATGTTTGGAATTTAACATTAAAAGTTATTCGAAATTATTCGGATAATTAATTACAGAAACATCTTTAAAAAAATAATAGTTTATTAAAATATTAATAAAATATTATTAAAATATTATTAACACTACCCAACAGTTGATAGATACGAAGAGGGCTGATGACGGACGTAAGTGTCTAGAAAATGTGCATTCCGCTCTGCTGGTGTCTAAAAATTAAATTTTCCAAATTTTTCTTTAATAATTTCACCTAATTTGTAATTAGTTTATTCTTTCTAAGAGAGAATAAAACGAAAAAGCTTCACTAAAATTTTTTTTTGTATGTAATAACAGATATTTTAAAAAATATGAAGATAATATAGACCAATGTTTCAATTTGTTAGTTGGTGCCAGAAAAAAAATATATAAATTAAAAATTTATAGACTTTTATTCGAGCTAAAATTAACTCGTATAATTGGCTACCCTAATGAAGGCATTAAATTGCTTTTATATATGCATATATGTATTGGTATTGTTAAAGTTACTTTGTGAAAAAAAATTAAAGTTTTTTTAATGATTTTTTTTTCAATGAAAAAAAAAAGAAAAAAATCTAAAAGTAAAACAAGTTTTTACGTTAAAATTTTTATAAATAAATAAGTAAAAATATGAGTTCCAAACATTCCAGTTGTGATCGATTTTAAGTGTTATTTTTTTGCTCTCACTGTTTTTCAAAGAGTAAATGCATTTTGGAAACATTAAATGAAAGAATTTGACAGGGGCCGTAAATAACAGTTATCGTTAAAAAAAAAATTATTTTATTTATTTATTTATTCCCTTTGAATTTAAAGCCTTAAAAGCCTAATTAATTGAGTATTATATATGGCAATAAAAATCTTATATGAAATAAAATTTATTTTGCGAATTAAATAAAAAAATTCATCTAAAACATTTATTTTTTAACGTAAAAATAAAAACTAAAATTAAGGTTTTAAAAAATAATTTTATTTTGCAGTCATAAAACAAGACTTTTTTTAGGAGTTTTATTTCTTTCGTAAAAAAATTAAAATTATTTTATGAAAATTTGTTATTGTTTTGTTAATCTTTACCAGATATTTACCCATTTTCAACGGATTTTTGCGATACATCTCATACATCGCTTTTAGAGTAGAACAACAAAGCGAAGAAAATTTTTGAGGTTAAAGAAAAGGTTTCTTGAAAATTTGTAATTTTTTCTCTGGGAGTAAAAAATGCATTATCCATATCCATAAATTGGCAAAATAAATCAATAGTTTGTACCTCCAACCCACGAAAGCGTGTAAAGATCATTATATGCTCTTAAATTGATATTGAGCTACCTCAGTTCAAATCTATCCACAAAAAAATTGTTCAAATAAAGAAAATTAGTTTTATTTTCTGTCAGTTGAAAAATAACTCTTAATTATGGAGTTGAGAACGATTTTTTAAGATCACCATAGATTATGAATGAGCTCGTCAATATAAATCTATTGTTATATGACAATATAGATCTCTGTAAGCTCTAACATAAAGAGTTTTTGAGTTCAGTTTTTTCTTTGATAACTGTTATTTACGGTCCCTGGAATTTGAAGAGATAACACACGCAAAGAAAAATCATGGTTGAGGTAACCATAATCTAAGAGCAACATGTTATGGTTGAATTATATGGTTATATTCAAACCATATTATTTTAAACCATAAAAATATTTTAAACATATTATTGTCAAACATAAAAATAACATTATAAAATACACTCATAATTAAGTTTATAATATAAACATACTATAATATAATGTGGAACATGTAAATGGTTATATGTGACAACGTATGAATATATTTATAAATAACAAAAAACAAATACACGAATATTTCCATTTAGATTTACATACATATTTTGATTTTTTCTGCTTACCTTTTTCTGTGTTTGATATAATTAATTTAAAACTATCATTTATAATAAAAAAACAAATTTATTTGTTGACAATAAATATGTATTTAATGTTTTTACGGTCTTAAATGAACCGATAGCTTAAACACATATTTCGGAACTGAAAAAAGGCCAAAACCAAAATATGTATTTTTAAAACCAAACATTATTTGTTTATTTTTAGTCATACTTAACATACTATGTTTAATAATAATATATTATGGTTATAAATATAATTTTATTTTTAAATATTAAAAATAATTTGGTTGTTTTTAATAAAATTTTTGGGAATTTAAATATTAATTATTTAATATTATGCTAATTACCCATAACGTTTTTTAATAAAAAAGCTAGTTCCTATACGTATTTCACTGGTTGCTCAGGCCAGATCATCGGGAAACCTTTTTCCTAATTTTAGAGAAGCCAAAAATACTCTATAAGTAATAAAATTCTACAAAACACAATGAGAAGTATGCATGTTATAGAATAATATTACAGAATATTAAAGCTTCAACAAAACACCAACAAACAAACCACGTTTTTATTTTGCCTTACTGTCCTTCTACAATTGGATGGTTTATTGCCATCACTGAATGCAGACGTAAGGTGTGATGGAAAGCATACACAAGTTAATTTTGTTCGCGCAAGAGAATCGAAAAATAACAAGTGCTGCCAAAGGTTTGCACAAGCAGTTGCATATTTATTTTTGGTTGTGATCTGAATTTCAATATGGTTCAAAGCAACCATGTTGCTTTTTGAATGATTAACTGTTAACAAAAACTTGTTTATCGTGAATAAAGGATTGTTTAAAATAACTATAATTTGTTCACAGCAAACATCTATTGTAACAGAGAACATATTGTGTTTGCCGGGACCATACAGTAACCATGTTTTTTCTTTGCGTGCAGTTTAGTTATTATAATTTGTAATTGAACAAAAAAATATGTGTTATAAATTTAAAGTATATGTTACAAAAGCAACATAGCAATTTATAAAATCAGATCTACTAATCACCTGATCGAGAGAATTTTTACTTTACCATACGTAGTTTACGTTAAGTGGGCTCCTGAATCTATTTGTCTAATTTCGCGATGATATCTATAAATGGTTGGTTGTATATGCCCCTATTTTTATGCAGGCTCTACAGGTCATACCGTTTGACATATTTAAAAGGAAATTCACTATGTGCTTTTGGTATATGGAGATGAAGAGCTGTATAGTTTTTGGGCATAATCGGGACGAGGAAAGGGGTAATTTACTTTATACCCCAATTTTCCGAACGCTCTACAGGTCATACCATTTGAAATATTACAATAAAATTTTGAATGTGCCTCTGGTTTTAGTGAGATGAAGTGCTGTATAGTTCTTGGGCCGTAATCGGAAGGGATTATGTGGTAGTTTACTTGACTCCTCAAGCCGAAAATAATTATCTTTTTGATTCGAATATATTTTGAACTTTTATTCTTTATGTAATATATCCATTAGAATATCTGTTTCCACAAAGTATGGTACAACTGAGTGTAGGCAACTCCAGATTTTTAATTTTTCCTGTTAATAGCAAAAATTTTACTATCATCTGAATTTGGAAAATATAAAAAATACCGCTTCTTTCAGGATTTTCCCCAAAAAGGTGGTATACTTTTTTTGCTTATGTCATTTAAACTTACTTCGGATGTAGTAAATTTGTTTAAACCCTTTTAAATATAACCTATAGCAAATGCGAATTAAAACAAAAACAGAGCACAAATTATAACGGACCACTCTTCAACCCTATCCAAATAAAGCCAATTTTAAAACAAAATTTTTAAATTATCTTTGAATTTCTCAAAGTACAAATCACCGAAACGTAAACGAATTTTGAAAACCTAAATTCTTGGCTACATACTCTCAAAAGGATTTTACAGCTCCATATTTAATAAAGGCAGGGTAGCCACTTTTGCTAGAAAAACTCGTTCCAGGAATTTCTATGTTAAAATAAAAAAATTTTAAATTTTCTTTCACCACACACTATGTAATTTTTTAAGTCATGGCAAAATAACCATATACGGACACCACTACGTCATAAAAGACGAAAAAAAAGACCCCTGTCTCCCAGTTTTGCCCAGAGTCCTCCAGGTTTTTTTTTATGGGCCCTCAAAGATGTAGGGCCTCGATGTCATTTTTGCAAAAAAATGATCATTTACTCAAGCTCATATTTTGCAATTCGTTTGGAATTTTGATATACTCTCTGAGGCAAAGTTGTAGCTCTTGTCATAAAAAACAAAAATAAAAAACATATAAAATCAAAAAAACTTCATCTTCAAGGTCAAAATCGCAAAAGTGAAAAATTTCCCGGCTACCTAAGCGCTACCTAAACGGTATTAAGAATCATTCCTAGGAAGTTCATATGTTCCAGAAAGTTGTTTATTGAGATCTTAGGTTCATTTTTGTAGTTGATTGTTGCCTTGAACTTTGAACGGTTTGCTACCTATGGACCTGAACAGGTGAAAGAAGTTAAAAAAAATTTAATGTTTTAAAGTTTTTTGCGATTTTGACCTTGAAGATGAAGCTTTTTTGATTTTATATCTTAACAATTTTTAATTTTTATAACAAGAGCTACAGCTTTGCCTCAGAGAGTATATCAAAATTCTAAACGGTTTGCAAAATATGAGCTTGAGTAAATGATAATTTTTTTGCAAAAATTACATTGAGGCCCCACATCTTTGAGGGCCCATAAAAAAAACCTGGAGGACTTTGGGCAAAACTGGGAGACAGGGGTCTCTTTTTTTTTGGTCTTTTATCACGTAGTGGTGCCCGTATATGGTTATTTTTTTCCGTGTTGCACTGTGCCATTTAATTAAAAACTCTTTTCTCTATATTATTTCAAAACTTTGTAAGAATATCTCGATGAGTTTAGATGTTGTGGCAATTCAAATTCTATATTTAAATTCACTAAAAGCTACCTTAAAGTGATTTTTTTAGTTTTTGCGGTAAATAACACTTAAATAAAATAATCATAATATTTTTAATCTAGAAGTCAAGAGCTGTCCTCCAATACCACTTACATGTATATCGAGCATATATTTAAGCTACAGGAACTTCCCAAGCCTCGCTTGAAAATTTTTGTTAAGAAGAAGAAATTTCTTCAATATAAGGAAATTAAAAAAAAAAATATTTTTTTAACGAAAATAGTCTGTAGATTTAACTAAAAAGTTTGTTAGTTGTATAATAACCTACTTTTTTGCAATTCTACACCCAATTTTACAGTATTTGAGTAAATTTTTGGTGAAGTGTATTTACAATACGGCTACAAAAAAACTATAACGTTGTTTGTATTTTTGTAATGTTAAGTAAATGCCATTTCCAATTTTTGCCTATATTTTTTTTTAAATATATAGCCTATTAAAAACAGAAATTCAAGTAGCTCTAATCATCTGGTCAAGAATGTCTTATACTTGTAATAAAACTTATTAAAATACTTACTTATTGCAATCAGTAACATATCCTTGAGTTTTGATGAAAAATGTCTGAAAATATAAGAATATTAAAATACTTACTTATTGCAATCAGTAACATATCCTTGAGTTTTGATGAAAAATGTCTGAAAATATAAGAAGTAATTTTGTGTATTAATTAAACAGAAACATACGCAAGATAACTTAATAATAAGCTTAAGAGTAATCTTTTTATATTAATGAAATGATATTTAGGAAACAAATAGTACTTAGAAACAAATTGTACATTTACAAGTCATATGGAATGTTATATTTTCCATATTTAAAACTATATGCATAGAGTAATGCTCTTGACACATAACATGTGTTGTTTTTTTTTTTTTTTTTTTTTTTCTTTTAAAACACCCTCTATTTTGATGGGTAAAATATAAAGAAATAACAGCTGCCGTATTAAGTTTTATTTTCAAAAATTTCGTACTCTATGTTTTTGGTGATGAAATTGACGTGGTTAAAAATAACTTTTGATTTTAATCTGATCGCATATCTCATAGATTAATAGTAAATATAATAATTAAAATATTTTATTTAATTTAGAAAATTTAAAAAACATCTTATATATTTTAACTGCATATTATGAATCGTTTAACGCCAGAACAAAGCTTCCAAATTGTGGAAATTTACTTTGAAAACAATAGATCTCTTCGCGAAATTCACTTCACTTTACGGTCAACATAATCGGTAAAGTGAGCAAGTAGTTCGTGCAATTATTGATCGTTTTCCCACTTATTTTACTCTTTTCGATTCAAAACCATCAACAAGACAAAAACATGTAGGTATAGAAGAGAATATTTCTAGTGTAACGCAAAGTATTGAAGAGAACGCCAAAATGTCAATTTTTAGTTGTTCTTAACTTGTTGTGCTTTGTCCTTCGACTAAGTGAAAAATTTTACAGAAATCTCTTGGCGTACGCGTCCAAATAACTTTTTTTTTTGGAAAATGCTGTAAAAAAACACTAATGAATATTTTCTAAAATTTCTTTTTTTATTTGAAAGTACAATTCTTCCGGTTAATAATGTAAAATAATTTCCTTCAAATGGCTGCCTCGAATGGCCATGCAGTAGCCTACACGATCGGTCCAATTTTTAAGCACATTATCGATTGTGTGCAGCTGTGTGCACCAGTGGCTTCACGAATATTGTCCTTTAAAGCGTCAATTGTCTCTGGCTTGTCGGCGTAACACTTATCTTTGACGGCACCCCACAAATAATAATCCAACGGTATCAAATCGCAGCTCCGAGCTGGCCAAACGACATCAGCTATGCGGCTGATAATGCGATCTTCAAAAACAGGGCGCAAAACATCCAGTATAGCTTTGGCTGTGTGGCACGTAGCGCCGTCCTGTTGAAACCAAATGTTGCCAATATCCTCCTCTGCAATTTTTGTGAACAAAAATTCGTTCAGCATGGCCCCATAACGATCGCCATTGACTGTAACTGCCACTCCTTCCTCATTTTCGAAGAAAAAATAGCCCAATTATGCCTCTGGACCAAAATCCGCACCAAACAATGACTCGTTTTGGGTGCATCGGCTTTTCAATGTATGCGTGTGGGTTTTCTGTGCCCCAAACGCGACAATTTTGCTTGTTTACATACCTGACAAGATCAAAATGAGTTTCATCTGAAAAGATTTTTTTGGCACAATCGGCATGTAATCTGTAAGTCCATCTCAGACCCGTTGTTCAAGCGTATACACAACCATATTGGTTCAGCGGAAGGATAAAACTAATTATCTGTCAAATCAGACATGAGCTGAGCGTTACCATTCACGAAATAAGCATTAGTTGAAAAAAAAAACGTTAGATTGCGGACCCGTTATAAAATAAGGCTTGTGTTAGAATTAAAGCGAAAAAGAACCATGCACAGAGACTTAGTAAATGTGGATGTCATGAGAGATCCAAGCCTTTTTTGTAGGAAGCTTCCGAAGCAGACCACTAACTTCATCGTTCTCTTTTCAACATTTTTTGTTCCTCAATGATTTCTTTCATTGAGTCTCGTGTTGTCACTAGTCTTTTACTCTCGACTGTAGTGATATCAGACTGCCGACAGATACATGTCGACATTCTTTCTCATTAATGGTTATTGCTAACATTTGCCTAGAGCTAAGGTCTCCACAGCATCTCCATATGTTATGTATCTGCCCGTGGTATAAAGCTTTTTTATGTTAGCCTTCTTCAAGGCACAGTTTGCAAGAATTGTTTTACCTCGATTTTTACCTTGGATAATATTGGGCAGTCCGTGACTTGTAACTAACGCAGATAACCACTTGCAGGTACCCAGAATATATTCAATCTCCTTCTGGGCCTTCCTGTCAACTTGTAGTGAAAAATTCCAGTCTTGGTGGGAATCGCACCCATATTCCCGGACTGGTAAATTTCGTGATAAGAAAGAAGGCCGACAGTTACCAGCACACAGTCTGAAATCACTAAAGTAAAGAATAAAGGCCGGTGGTAATACGTGACTCAATAAGTTAGCCGTAAATAAAAATCCAGTATCTTGGAGGGGATCGAGCCCACAATACCGGACTGATAGACTTAATAATAAAAAATAAGGCCTACAGTTACCAGCACACAGTCTGAAATCACTAAAGTAAAGAATAAAGGCCGGTGGTAATACGTGACTCAATAAGTTAGCCGTAAATAAAAATCCAGGATCTTGGAAGGGATCGAACCCACAATACCGGACTGATAGACTTCATAATAAGTAATAAAGCTGACAGTTACCAGCAAACAGTCTGAAATCCCTAAAATCTAGAGTAAACGCCGGTTGTAATGCGTGACTAAATGAGGTTTGCGAAAATTAAAACTGCCTATAATCATGGAGCACGGCAGGTTAATAATAACGTACTTCATGATTCAGTCAAAAATAACAATCATAACTTTTTATAAAAGAAAACTAAATTTTAAAATATTCTAGAATTAATATAATAATGTATAAGTAGCCCTTACAATATTTTTGTTTGGTATCGGACAAAAAGGGGATAACTTAGCTTTTGTTTGTGGAATACAATACTTTTTAATTATTCACTATAGTTATACGCGTGTAATACAAAAGGCAAAACAATAGAAAATAATAAACTCAAAAAAAGCTATAAATTCTTTTGCTACTTTAATAATAAATAAAAGTAATAAGGCTTAGTAATTATTTTGTTACATTCGTGTTTTGCTCCTTTGTGAACAATTTCTGATTGACTTCGCAGTAAGAGAATCTAGAATAAAGAGTATGAGAGCCTTAATTACAGGAAACATTTTACTATAGCACTAAAACAAAAAAATAAAATTGTACTTTTAAGACCACTCATTCCGTAGTAATAATTTATGTCCAAATAATAACTGAGTTTTTTTGTAATTATTTATTTTATTTTTTTTTCTGTAGTCCTTTTCCACAACTACTTTTTTTTACAAAGTATGTTGTTTATTTTCATCCACTTGGCTTTCTTATTTAATGTCTAATTTATTTGTAATTTATTTTCATACATCCTCAATGCTTTCTAAGTGGCGTCGTCGTTCTGTCAGTAGTCTATTAAGATTTGTGCTTTAAGATTAAGACGAAACGCTAAAATGTAGCAACTACTTATATAAAAATAAAAAATAAAAAATAAAAATAAATGACCAACATTTTGAGCAGAAACAAAACAAAAAACAAATTTGTTTTTAAAGTTTAATGAGAAAAGAAAAACAACAAATACCACTGACATATACAAACTTTTTAGTAAACAAATTAGAACATAAAAATATACAGGAATATCTTAAAAACTTGCTAAATTAGGTAGCTGTTGAAAATAGTTGTTTTCGTAGTTTTCATTGCGTTCCAAATAAAATATGTATATATTTCTCAACAAATGTATAGTACGATATTAAATGGTTTGTCATCTGTTGTCATACCTTTCGGTGAACACCGTCATCACTGGCTTTTTGTTTGGTACAGTTGGCCAGCACTTGCGATGCAAAGACTTTCATTATGAAGCCACGTTAATGAACAAATTACCTGAACTCTCCAGTACGTGGCTTCACGCAAAGAATAAACATGGTTATTGTATGGTCACGGCAACCACACTATGTTCTCTGTAACAATAGATGTTTGCTGTGAACAAATTATAGTTATTTAAAACAATACTTTGGTCACGATAAACAAGTTTTTTGTCAACAGTTAATCATTCAAGGGTTATACGCACCAAAAAAGCAACATGGTTGATTTGAAAAATATTAAAATTCAAACCACAACCAAATTATTTTTAATATTTAAAAATTATAACCATAATATATTATTATTAAACATAGTATGTTAAGTTTGACTAAAATAAACAAATAATGTTTGGTTTTAAAAATACATATTTTGGTTTTGACATTTTTTCAGAAATATCTGTGTAAGCTACCGGTTCATCACATTTGTTGTCAACAAATAAATTTGTTTTTTATTATAAATGATAGTTTTAAATTAATAATATCAAACACATAAAAAGGTAAGCAAAAAATATCAAAATATGTATGTAAGTCTAAATGGAAATATTCGTGTTTTTGTTTTTTGTTATTTATAAATATATTCATAGGTTGTCACATATAACCATTTACATGTTTCAAATTATATTATAGTATGTTTGTATTATAAACATAACTATGGTTATATTTTACAATGTTGTTTTTATGTAAGACAATAATATCATCCAACGACAACAATATTATTTTTATATATAACCATATAATTCAACCATAACATGTTGCTCTTAGATTATGGTTACCTTAACCATGTTTTTTATTTGCGTGCTGATAATGATGTTTTCGCATCGAAACCGTACGAAACTAACAGCTATTGACGACGGTCTTCCGCAGAAGGTATGACAATAATATATTGTCTTGCATACCACTAGTTTTCTACAAGTTTCGGGCCGGCATTTGCCTGTCGGCTGCCAAAGGAACTAAAGGCACCATACTGTTCGTATTATACACTAAAAGCAACCGAGTATGGCCCTCAACCTACATTGTTATTAACCTTGGAAGTGACTTGTTAGTCGATGTGACTAACAACAATGTTACTTTGTTTGATTTCTCTACACTCTTCTCACATTTTTATGAGTGTACGTGTAACACAAGTCGTCAACTAGAACTCATTGTACCCAGACGTGCTTAGCATTGAGCAGACTACAAGTTAGAGTTTTATGTGTGATGGTTAGTCGAAAAGACTAACAAATCACTTAAGACCAGGGCACATAGAATCCGTCATACGTTATACTTTGACGAACTGAACTGAAATAACAACGAAAGATGTTGACGCTTTGATTAGATCTGCTATTATGTAAAGGAATCATATTTAAATTACAGAGCTTTTTGAAAGTACGAAAATAAAAGCTCATAAAGTACACGTAAAGAAAAAACATGGTTGAGGTAACCATAATCTAAGAGCAACATGTTATGGTTGAATTATATGGTTATATATAAAAATAATATTGTTGTCGTTGGAACATATTATTGTCTTACATAAAAATAACATTGTAAAATACAACCATAGTTATGTTTATAATATAAACATACTATAATATAATTTGAAACATGTAAATGGTTATATGTGACAACCTATGAATATATTTATAAATAACAAAAAACAAAAACACGAATATTTCCATTTAGACTTACATACATATTTTGATATTTTCTGCTTACCTTTTTATGTGTTTGATATTACTAATTTAAAACTATCATTTATAATGAAAAACAAATTTATTAGTTGACAACAAATTGGTATTTAATGTTTTTACGGTTTTAGATGAACCGATAGCTTACACACATATTACTGAACTGAAAAAATGTCAAAACCAAAATATGTATTTTTAAAACCAAACATTATTTGTTTATTTTTAGACAAACTTAACATACTATGTTTCATAATAATATATTATGGTTATAGTTTTTAAATATTAAAAATAATTTGGTTGTGGTTTGAATTTTAATTGTTAACTGTTAACAAAAAGCTTGTTTATCGCCCCGGCCTTAAGATTAGAAGCTCTCGCAACTACAAAAAGCCTAAAATAACTGAGTCATATTGCTAAGAATGACAAAATAAGTGTGTGGTGTCGAATAAATTGAAATATGCACAGAGTGTGCAAGGAAATTACTTATTTAACTTGTTTGTTGTGACATCAACGTAAAATTATATAATTTTAACGAAATTGCCATTGGTTTTACCAAATTTTATTATTACTTAGTATGTAAGTCGGCTATGTATCACCATCTCTTAAAAAGTGAAAATATTGAAGGCTTTTGAATTTTTGCTTGTAAAAAAAATATTTTTTTTTATATTTTGTTTTATTTAAATAAATGCAAATATTACAAAAAACCGATTGCTTTTATTATGAAATAATATAAAATGATTTATTTTTAAATAAAATGAATGTTAGTCATTTCGACTAAAAAAATTTTCTAATGGGATAAAAATAACGAAGCACTTCTATTGTTTTTGTTTCATGACTTCTATATAGTTACTTTGTGATAGAGTGTATCCATTAGATTTTTTCTAGAATAACTTTTTTATTTTGACAGTAATCTTCTGCTTTACCAAAAGCTAAAAACTGCTTTAAACAGTCGATGCCGTTTAACTCGCTTCTAGCTCGACAAAAGTTTGTTCGACTTGGCTTTTTACTTTTAAAGTAATCTACATCAAATTTTAAGACACTTACATTAAAGTAAAGCCCCGTCTACATAAGACATAAAATGAAAAACATTAACACTAACATCATGTTAGTGTTACGTGCAGACTACCAACGTAAAATTTTTTTTACGTCTAAACGTACTTGGAAAACAGGAAATGATGGTCAATCATAATATGAATATAAGTACGCATTAGACACCTATAACATTATTTACAAATTTAAACGAAATAGTTAAACATTGTTTTAGACGCCAACGTCAGCATCTCCTTTCCGTCAAAATGCTCCACAAACTACGTTAGTGCTAAATTTTTCAATTCTAGCAGTGCTCGCCACATCATTAGCGTCGTGACAATATTGTGTTTGATTTTGCTTTTATAGTGCTTCAGTTATATAGAGTTATCCTTTTTATCCCAGCAAAAAATTACGTTTACTTGAAAGCAGGTTTGTAAGGGAGAGAGAAATAGACAATCCCTACCAACTTGCTTCAGGAAGTCATGATTTTTGTTTGTGATGTCTCACTTGGTATGTCTCTTTGCTTCACCAAATTTTTTATAAAAATTTATTCGCTTACAATACACACCTTCATCCGCATTGGCGAGAGAGGAAAGGAAGCTTATCCTTCATCCTCGTAAGCGAGAAAGGATGCGGTTTGTTATTATTGTATTACAATTATAGCATCCTCGAAAGCGCTTATTAGATGAACTTATGAGAACCGCTTTTGAAAGACATGAGTTTTATTTTACTGCTTACCAAAACCCAACAATTTTTTGCTGGGATACTTTATATAGAAGTGTCCATCACTGGGTAATTACTCAGGAACATAGGCCCTATATAAAATTCTAAAATTTATATAAAACTCTAAAATTTATATAAAATTCTAAAATTTATATAAAATTCAAAAATTTATATAAAATTCAAAAATTTATATAAAATTCTTAAATTTTTGTAGAGTTTTGTTAAAAGATGCTGCCAAGTTTGCAGTTTAAAAAAATTGAATGTTTTCACCAATTTTTCTCTATTTTCTCGTCGAAATGCAATATATTTGCGGAAATAAATATCCCATATTTGAACCGAGATACTAAGGTTTCTGCTCACAAAATTCTATTAAAATACATTTAGTAGTTTTTATGTGATCCAAAAATGGATGTTTTGTATTCCATTTCGATTACTATCTGCAACAGCAAAAAAATTCTTTAAATATTAAATGGTCCTATTCCAGATATTTCATTATTTGATGGAAATGAATATACAAGTATGTATTTTAATTTTTTTTTTTTCATTTAGGTGGATATTACAGAACATTTGTTCTTGTAACCGAACGTAGAATAAATTTGCAAGGGCCTCGATCTTCTGCGCTTCTTCTCCAATTACTCTCACCAGCTTTCGAGATGTCTTCCTCAACTTGATCTATCCATTGAAGTTTTAGTGTACCCCTTCTGCGTGAAACCGTCACCAGGTTCGTATTCAAATGACTTTCTATACAGAGCCAAAAAAGCCTAATAGAATCAAAAATATTTTCTCTATGAAATGTTTTTAGGCTAAGGGGTATTCAAGCAGAAAGGAGGGAATTTTTCTTCGAAGAGATTCCTTATGATTTTCATGTGGTAAATCTTTTTTAACGAGTTGCTAGCAAAGACCAACCAAATGGAAGTAGCAACCGAGATACGTAAACGAAAGTGGCAGTGGATAGGACATATCCTCCGTCGAGACGACAACAAGGTATCTAAACAATCGCTTAGATGGAACCCATCTCAACAAGATGGTAGAGAAATTGAAAGGCCTCGCACATCATGGAGACGTTCAACGGAATCCGTAATGAACCAACTGGGTATATCTTGGAACGAACTTAGGTCTATTGCTCAAAACCGAGTTAGATGGAGAATAGATGTTATTGGCGCTCTATGCTCCAGTGGGAGTTAGAGAAATAAATATAATATATAAATATTTTTAATTTTATCAAGTAGGGAATCCTATTAAATCAATAAGAAAACTTGATATTCATAATTTTTTTACTCATTTTTGACACAAAAAAAAAACAATCCAAAGAGAAAAAATTTTTGATTCTACTAGGATTTCTTCTAAATTGTATAAAAAGGGAGTTTCTTATTAATTTCATTAGGCTATCTAAATAATTTTTTCAAAAAGGTATACCTTATTGATTTCATTAGATGATCGTATAAGATCATGTGAAAATCATCTTTTTAATTTTCTTAATAAGGATATCTTATTGATTATATTCGCTTTCTTGTTATTTCGTTTATATAAATCAATATAGAAATTGTTTTTTAAAACATAAAATATAAAATATACATTTGGTGTAGTGGTTAAGTGCGTGCCTACAAAATGAAGTACACCAGGTTCGAACCCTGGTAGAGAAATAAAAATTCTCACCGTGGTTTTTCGGGTTTTAAAAAATAAGTGGCTTCAACTCCCTCTAGACAATCCATCAGAACAAGCGCCCCTAACCTTTCACCCCCTGGAAAATTAGTGGATAAGGTATCTTTTAAATTTTGTTCTATTTTATTAGGTATTTCGACACTGTTTTTTCTGTGTATAGCTGAAGCATCTTCATCTATTCTCACAGCATGACCTCGCCAACGCAATCGTTGTAATCGTTGTACGTTTGACTATTCCTTAGTCGGCATATATGTAGCTCATACAGCTTGTGGTTATAATATATATAAGACAACGATATTCTCCGCCAACGCATATATTTTACGAAGAATTTTTCTTTCTTTTTGCACTGAGGGAAAAACGACGTTGCAAAATCGACAGCGATTGTGGTCGAAATCACAGCGACTGCCTTCAACGTGCTCGAATGTCAACGAAAGTGCTCGAATTAGCAACGCACGTAGACAATTTGTCAACGAACGTGCTCAAAAACTGAATGTTGTCAAACTCCACAAGTTCTATTAAATATTTTTCATTATCATAAATTCATTTATTTTATGCAGACGCATTTTTTTTTTTTTAATAACAAAATGAAGCGATCTACAAATTGGAGATAGGCTCCAAACGACTGGAGACGTTTTGATGGCAGGAGATTTTACTTTATGCCAATGATGAAAGTGACAATGAAAAATGAGAAAAAAAAATTAGAAACCATCAACTTCGACCAGTTAAAATCTAAGTTAAACAGTTTGAAAGAACAAAGTGTAATATTTTCTTTTGTTTTTCTAGCAGCACAAATAACCTTTAAGAGTTTGCGGTTTTTAAAGTGACAATGGAGTTTAGACAGATCTTTTTCTAGAAAAAAACATAGGTAATATGGTAATATGGATTGTAATTGTAATGATCATTGTTAACTACTTTTTATTATCTTTATAAGTATAAATTTATGGTTTGGAATTGATGGTGACACCTTGTCGTGTGCAATCCAAAGTGGAGCAATGTTTAAAACGCGATGAAACTGCGGTAAATTACTCCAAAAACGAAGAAGTATTATTCAAGGTAAGATAAATTGCAATATAATTTATATAGAACATCTTAAATATTTTAAACGAAAAAACCAACATATTTAAAATTTTTTAATTGTAATAAAAACACGTTTTGTCGACAACGATATTGTGTCAACTTGACAACGGTGTGGTGTCTTTTCGACACCGGAATGGTGGCACTATGGCAACAATACGGTGTCAAAGTATACACGTTCGTTGTCATTTCAACAACCCTTCCTTGTCAATATTTTAGATACGCTTTCGACAGCGCGTGTGGTCATTTTGTACACGGATGGTGTAATTTTTTCTCTGGGTGTGGTACCCGTGTTTTGTAGAGAGTGATTTTTGTCTGCCGAGAGGTGGCCTTGTTTTTAAACTGCTTACTTTGTCCAAATTACCAGCTATTGGCCAGTAGTATTCTTCTCTTTATCTCAAAACTGATGTTGTTGGTTTTGTTCAAGGCCGAACCGAGGTAAATAAAATCGCTGAAAAATCGGAAATGATTTCTCAGCAATATTTGCGAAATTTTTTTTTCGATTTTTCTTTGAAAGCAATCCCCATCAAAGACCCTTACGTTTTCAGAACCGCCTGTATGTATGCATATTAGGTTAGTTCAACTCCGTACTTTCATTGTTTTTTTCTCTACTTTCTCTTGAAAAATAAGGTATATTAGGGTCAGGACACTTAGATATCTCCTCACAAAATTTTGTTAAAATCCATCCAGTAGATTTTACGTGATGCGAACTCAAACTAAAAGCAGACAGACAGACAGATTAATAATTATTTAATATTTTATTATATGTACGAGGGTAGATATTAACAAAAAAAAAATATTTTTTTTTTTTTTTTAATCATACAATGCTTTTGAAGTCTTAACAACCAATTAGCCAACTGCCGGAGTGGAAGTGACACAAGATAATATCTTGGGATTAATTTTATATTTGTTGTATATCTTTGCCAACTAGCAACCACCAAGACGGAAAAGCCTTCAGGTCGCCGTGCCAGAAATAGTTGATCAAATCCATGGACGATTAGAGAATGAACGTTCATGATGTGGCTGAGGATCGAAGTAGCGCATAAATATTTGAATACAGAAAAGTTGCCCGAATGATAGTCGCAACGATAGTTTAAACTGCTGACTTAATACTGAGGTTGGTTTGTTGGGCAAAAAGGTCAAGAGTCAAAGTTTTTTGGGTTACACCAGATGTCCCGTTACCTTGGAGAGGGTAAGAAGATTACCGGCAAGTTTTCGGATAAATTTAATATTTATTTGAAGCAAAAAATAGTACTGCACACTGAGGAGTTCGTTATCTGATTTATTAATTGGGTTATTACTCAATTAAAATTTGAGGCATTTAAGTTAAATTACATAAGTATTTCAGCTAGACGACAGGAGATTTCTAATGATTTGTGTTGGAACCTTAAAACTATATTTTAATATCATGCAAAATATTTCTCCAACTGCTTCCAAAATCAATATTAAATCATTAAAAAAGAACACATATTGTTAAATATATTGCAGACAAACTGAAGAATTCAAAGCAGTAAAAAGTGGTTTTATATTTATCTTTAGAAGTCCCACATTATGTCGTGTTAGAAATAAATATTATAAGCACAATTATAGAGGCATTTTGAAAAGTGACATGACCTTCAATACCAAATGATATTATGACATTAATCATAACGACATGCCACTAGAAATTATACTTGTGGAAATGATATTTGAAAAGTTTCAATTCAGAGTGCAATTATTCATATCTATTAAAGTGTTAATTTTTTTTTTTTAGTATCTTTACGATTGCAAATTGCTTTATAAATAACACATTTCTAGCATGTGCAACATTTATATAAAATAAAAACTTATAACAAACTATTATAAATGGCATTGCTTATCTTTATAATTTTTTCACTAATATTTTAATAGATTTTCCATATGAATTTTTTGCAATTTTATTTATTTATAATAATTTGATAAAATTTATTGAAATGTGCATAATTAATATGCCAACGGTAAATTATACATAATTTTCCATATTTTTATTTATTTATTTTTTTTTTTTTTTAATCATAAAACCAAACACATAAACAAATATGTATGCATGAATTAAAAATTATTGCAAATGTATATACATAAATACATACACACACATTTATTAAGTTCTTTAATATTTATGTCAAGGATATACTTGACATGATGTAGAATTTTAAATTAAAATTAAAAAAAATAAATACATTAAATAACGAAATATTTTATAGTTACGTTATACAAATTATATACAATAATAATGAATACAAAGTACCTACAAACATTTATGAGCAATTAATTTATTAATGGTAAAAATTGAATAATATTTAATATAATATATCCTTTATGTGTACAAAAATAAACTGCTGACGTCGTCCATGAGGGTGGACGAGTGTTTTTACGCAATTAAAAATTGAAGGTTGTTAGCTAGTGAACCGTGCCTGTTTAATTTTACACAGTGGGTGAGTTACTTTATCTGCTATAGCAACAAGTATAGAAAGCAAAATGAAAGATTAAAGGACATTTCCACAGACGCTTACGGTAATATCCTTTACCATAAGTCACTTGAACTTGACACACAGTGTGTATTTTTTTGTCCGCTATAACAACAAGTATAACAATTAAATTGTAAATTAAAGAGTATTTTTCATAAAGATGTGATGTGTTATTTTTTGAACGTTAGTAGGCAGAATCATCTGTCTGTAAACAAAATGTGTACTTTTATGTCCGCTATAACAAAAAGTCATCAAAATATAACAATTATAAAAAATCATTACCGCTATAGCGCTCCATTTTGGCGTATTTTTATTTATTTTTCTATAGTTGTTGCAGGTAAGAGTTTTTGCTGTCAACTTTTTTTACGTCTTAGTTTGTTTTTTATATGAAACTTTTTAAAATTATTTATTTTTTTTTACAGAAAAAAATGTTTTAATCAATTAAAGGTTTTAATCAATTCAATTAATTTTTTAATTGATTCGAATACATATTTGTTTAAAACTGAACCGATAAAATTCCTAATTAAACAATTAATTGAATCGTTGACTTATTTGATTAAAGTTTAATCTGAAACCTTTAATTGGTGAAAATATTTTTTTTGTGTTCGGAAGTCAGAAGTTTTAAATAATAATTTGTGTATAATTTTAAATATTTGAATATTATAAAGTTTATATGCTTGAAAAATTATTATAATTTTTTACCTTTTTAATAATTTAATAATTAAGTTTTTACACAAAGAGGAATTTCCTTTACAACCTATTTGTTCCTTTGTTAATTCTCCATCCTATGAGTTATGTAAATATATTACGAACATATTAAAAAAGATTACGGAACATTTAAAATACAATATTAAAGACTCGCTTGAATATAAAAATAAAATAAGAAATCTACATATAAAAAATGATGAAAAATTAATTTCATTAGATGTAGTATCATTATTTCCAAGTATACCTGTTAACTTAGCAATTCATACAATAGAAGAAAAATGGGATATTATAGAAAAGTTTACAAAAATAGAGAAATCCTTATTTTTACGTATTCTTAAGTTTTGTATAGAGGATAATAGATATTTTCAATATAATCAGAAAATTTATATACAACAGAAAGGACTTCCAATGGGATCTCCTGCTTCCCCAATTGTAGCGGATATAGTTTTGGAGAAATTGCTAGATTCTTGTATTGAAAAATTAAGTATAAAACCAAGTAACTATAATAACCAAATATGTAGATGATTTGTTTTGTGTCATTTCTGAACCAGCTGTTAACAATATGTTGCAAACATTTAATGAATTCGATAATTGCATTAAATTTACAATAGAGAAGGAATGCGATTCTAAACTTCCATCTTTAGATACCTTAATAATTAGGAAGAAGAACAAATTAATAATGGATTGGTATCAAAAACCCACAGCTTCGGGTAGAATTATTAATTATTATTCTAAACAAAATAAACGAATAATTATAAATACAGCAAAAAATTTAATAGAAAGAGTGTTAACCATTAGTGACAGAGAATTCCACAGAAAGAATATAGATAAAATTAAAAAGATATTAAGCGAAAACAATTTCCCAATTCAGCTAATTAATAGATTAATATTGCAATACAAAAGTAATAGAAAACCAAATACAAGAAATGAGTCAGAACCAAAGATATATAAATCAATAACTTATGTACCGGATTTATCTGAACGATTGGAAAAATCAACAATATTTGATACAGTTAAATACAAGATGGCATATAGAACGTATAATACATTAAATAGATTATTTAGCAAGCCAAAAGATAAAATAAAAAAATTAGATATGTCAAATTTAGTGTATAAAATACCTTGTAAGGGAAATGACAAAGAGAACTGTAATAAAGTATATGTAGGTACAACGAAGAATAAACTAAAAACGAGAATAGCTGGACATAAATCCGACCAGAGATACAGGGATAACATCAGTTTACAAAAAACAGCATTGTCTTCCCACTGTTAAAAAGGTAATCACTATCCCAACTTTGCAAAATGTATCAATTCTAAATTTGGAAAATAATTATAAACGTCTTTTTTTGTTAGAAATGTTACAAATAATTAAAGTTCCGATTGAAAAAAGAATAAATTTTAAAGCCGATACAGAAAATGTTGCACAGAATTATAGACATTTAGTACATAAAAATAATAGTATAATAGAATCTTTAATTTTTTGTAACTTTTCCGGTGTAATTTATGTACATACATATATGTATGTATAAATGTGAAATTATTTTGGTTTTTCTAAAAATTGTTTAAATATTCTTAATATAAGAAATTTTATGTAGATATTTAAATATGTATAGGTTTTTAAAAATGTTTTATCATTCGTAGTAACATTTTATTTGTTTTTGAAAATTTTGTTTTTGAATGTTTTGAAATGTTAGTTTTTTAAATTTGATTGACAAAAAATTTGTTCAATCATTTTAATATTTTCATTCATTTAAATATTATAAAACTATTTTCATTCATTTCCTGACGATGCTACCCAATGGTGTAGCGAAATATCGAATATAAAAATAAAAATAAATTGAAATATTTTTATAAAAAGACCTAGAGCGTAAAAACTTAATTATAAAGTTTATATGTTTGTATAAATAATAACGTGTCCTAAAAGTTTACTTGAAAAATTTTGTGTTTCTTCTTTGGTTTCTTCTTTTGGTCTCATCGTTAACTAAAAATTTTACACAATCAATCACAAAAAAAAAAAATCGTTTCAAAATGGCGTTATGCAAAAAAATATTTTACAACCCTGGTCTCATAGAGAAAAAAACATTATATTGTCAAAAAGTCTAAACCGCTCTATCTAATGTTTGAGCACACATGCCATTTTTATTAGATCGAACAAACGACTAAATGTGATAGTGAATCATGGCCTTAATTGTTGCTAGTGATTAGTGTTTAGTGTTTACGTAATCTAAAGACTAGCAACGAAAAAGTGAAAGAGAAGCATAAAAATGTAAGGGACAAAAAAAAATATACTTACTTGTTTCGAGCTTTTTTTTATGAAATATTTTGGGAAAA
Organism: Phasia obesa; assembly: GCA_949628195.1. Taxonomy (NCBI): domain Eukaryota; kingdom Metazoa; phylum Arthropoda; class Insecta; order Diptera; family Tachinidae; genus Phasia; species Phasia obesa. The sequence continues at coordinate 191,566,993 of OX451215.1, forward strand.
AAAGTGTGTCTGAAAATCGAAGTTTTTCTAATATTGATTGTTTTATTTTGTTCATTTTATTTATGTTATCTTCAAATCAGTACAATGTTTAAGTCAGTCATGACGACACCTCAATTTACCTTATAACGGGTGGCGCAAAAATAACCTTCCGATGTTTTTTGGCTGTAATTAAAAAAAAAAAAATGAAAAACTTTGCTTCTTCTTGTGGATTATTTTTATTTGGTATTTTAATTTGTTTACATCAAGTCGAGAATATGAATATGAATATGATGTCATGTAAATGGCCGCAATATCAAAACAGAATTGACATTAGAGGCCAATCGCAAAATTTATAGCATTTTCTGATAGGAGGATTACTTTTGCGCCACCCGTTACTTTACTTTTTCATATTTTGCAAATTTATGAAAAAGTTATGGAACAGAACTATTACAATTCTTTATTTTAGTCAGTTGGCTTTGATATATAAAATAATTTTTTTTTGCTTGCTTTCGTTTGTAATCTATATAGATATCTGTATATCTATATACATACATGTAATAATTTTTTTTTCGCAATTTTTATTTATTGTATCTTCAATATAATTGAATTATCAATAATTACTCATATCTTAAGTCTAAAAATATACTTGTTAAGTCCAACCAGTGCTGGACAAAAAAATGTATGTTTCACGGTTACTGTAATTTGTGGGTTATCCCTCTGATGTACGGATGAGAGAAGCAGTGTCCCTCCTTCTTAGTCGAATGTAACCAGGTTCAGTTAGTATGTTACGGGCCAGTGGATTCGGATGAGTTTCAAGCTTCTTTAAATACCTTATGGCAAGTTTCGCTATTTCTGCTTTAACTGATGGCACGTTTAGATCTGTATGGATGTTCGAATTTTTTATATACCAGGGAGCAGATGTAATTATATGAAGAATCTTATTTTGGCGCCTTTGGATTTTTTCTACGTTGGTAGCTGAGGCAGTACCCCATAATTGAATGCCATAACACCATATTGGTTTTAGAATTGACTTGTATAATAAAAGTTTGCAATCTAAAGCTAGAGTAGAATTTTTGCCAATTAGCCAGTTTAGTTGGACTGCTTTCAACTTCATTTGTGTTAACTTTGTTTCTATGTGGCATTTCCATGTAAGGCGCCGGTCAAGATGTATGCCGAGATATTTGACGTCTGAAAGCTGAGGTATCGTTTGGTTATTTATCCGAATAGGGGGGCAAGATTTTCTACGCAGTGTGAAAGTTATGTGAGTATATTTTTGTTCATTCACTTTTATTCTCCATTTCTTCAACCATTTTTCTAAATTGGATATGTGGTCTTGTAAATATCTTGTAAATATTCGGGTCTTTCGTGAAAGCTCAAAAAAGCTGTGTCGTCAGCAAATGTCGATGTGTGAACTCGGTTACATGTAATAATATAGTACATCATTTCCGTCTGTGTGTCTGCTTTTCGTTTGCGTTCGCATCACGTAAAAACCACTGAAAAGATTTTAACAAAATTTTGTGAGGAGATACCTAAGTATCCTGACCCCAATATAGGATACTCTTTTAGAAGACAAAACAGTAAAAGTACGCTTTCCGGTATAAAAGAACTGCTTAGTACGGCAGATTTAATTTTTAAAAGTGGGATATCTTAAAACACAGATAGCTTTAACTGCTTAGTACGGCACGGCACCTTTAATTTTTGAAAGTTGGATATTTTAAACACAGATGGCGCTGACAAAATATGAATTACTTACTGCCAAGTAGCCAATTGAATAAAATTTGCATTTGATTTGTGTTTTTACTTTGTTGAATTACATTGTTGCAAAAACTTAATAGAAACGAGCGGTTGTTTTTCTATAATCGGTACTTTCTAAGTTTGCCTTAGCTATTGTTACAGAATTTTCTTAAGTAGCTCATATACATACATAGGTATGTACACAGGTTGCGAGTGAGTATTTATTTGTACCTGTACGTGAACGGTGATTTGTAGATAAGTTAGAAAGTGTTAAACAGTGTTAAACAGTGTCAATAATAGTTATTTATACAAAGCTGAATAAAGCGTCTTAAGTTAAAATAATTATTTGCGTGTTTAATTTTTTAAGATCCCATTGTTGAATAAATAGAAAGTAACAATACACCTAATTTGGTTTTTACACGGAAGATTGGTTCCAGAAAAATCCGTGTAAAAAAACCGGTTAAAAAAAGACATTGATCATATACAAAAATAGGTGATTGGTTCTTTATCTCTAAATCCTATTAAAATTAGTGAAAACGAGAATTTTTTTTAAAACAAGAAATCATGTTTATTTTACTAAATCATTTGTTTATTTGGATCTTTAGTGTATGATGAAGACTTAACAGATAGTTTCGTTCCAGAAATCAACGATTGCCTAATTGAATTTTATTTTTTTTTTTATAGTTCCTACTGTGACTTCGTTTAAACCGAACATTTTGCCCAGAAATATTGAGCATTCTCCAATTTGAAGGCGAACTAAAATTTGAATTTTGTTTTCTAAACAAATGGCTTTACGTTGTAGTTTTCGACGTCTTCTTTTAGAGATGCATTGATAGTTCACAAACTATTAACACATTTCAATTGGTCTAAGTAAAAATGCTTGTATGCACAAAAAGGGAATTCCCCAAAATTTTTGATTTGAAAATATTTCGCAAAACTTAAATTTTACAAATAAAATCTAAACCCAAATGATTTTAAATCGTGCTAAATGGAATAAAATCGTGTAAAAAAAAATAATTTTTTATTTTCAAACCGTGTTAAATCAAAACCGTGCAAAAAAAGGCCATGTAAAAACAGAATTGTGTGTATTTTTAAGCCGCGTACGTGTTGTATAATTTGGTTATTTTGCGAAATTATGCGGTTGCATTATTTTTGTTATTTAGCGTTAATTTTTAAATTTTGTTAGAATACTATGACTTGAGTGTGGCTATAAAATTTTGTTTCTTCTTATGGCGTTTTCTTTTCTGAAAAAATATTTTACCTTATTAATAGGTAATACTTTTTATAGATCACCCAGCCCATCTTATAATAATACAGGTATATGCAAGGCGAATTCAGAAAAACTAAGCAACCTGTTTTTGCCCGACTGTGTCAAAATTATTTACTAAAATATAAGGAAAAATATAAATAACATGAGCTGTGTTCGCAAACACTTAAATGACAAATATTTATTATAATAAAAATAATTAAACGTTATAGGTAATAAAATATAACTGGTTTACTTTAAATAATTAAAATAAATTATAAGTAAAAGGAAGCATTTTTCAAAAAAGTTGGAAATATACAATACTCTGTAAATAGATGAATAAAAAGATTTTAATAAATTAATTATTTAGGCTTAAGTTCTTAATTATAAAGAGATAAAGAATAATTAGATACCAGCAAAGCAGAATGCATTTTCTAGACAGCTACGTCCGTCATCAGTACTCTTTGTATCAATCTACCCGGTAGTTTCAATCGTTATTAATTTTCTATTTAAACAAACTTATCAAAGAAATAGAATCTGAGAAATTTTTGTTTTTTTTTTTTTTAAGTAAGAACATTTAAATAAGACTGAAAACTGAAACTGTATTTAAATACAACTTAAAATTAAATAAAAATTAATTAAATTCGCGTTTAAATACAAAGTGAAAAACTAGCCCTAAGAGGCTTACAATTGGTGTGGAATACTTTCAAAGCAAAATTAAGCAAAATATTGTGAAAACACCCACGACGTGGCGGACACAGTTAGTCTTATATAGGATTTGATAAGCGTGTGCCCGTCTCTCTGTTTTGGTTAGATGTTTTTTACAACCTAGAGTTAGCCCTACGGTCGAAATTCGACCAAATTTATTTTCGTGATCGTTTTAGGTATATATTTTACATAAGTGTACATTCATGTTGCATATTTTTCATACTCATATTATTAAAATTTAGTTATTAATACATACAATACATAATATTTTCTTTCGATTTTGATTTGTGTTTTGGTTTACAAAATTGCATGTATAAATAAATTAATAAGTTTTTCCTTCTGAGTGTTTACGGAGTTGCCAAGGCAAATTTAATTTAGTTAATTTTGAGTTTTTTTTTTTTTGTAATTTTTTAGCAAATTAAGAGAGAAAGAGAGATCATGGCTTTATGATTGGCTAATATTCTTAACTGTCTTTAACTATCTTAGACTCAAAAATATAGAAGAATAAATACATTCTGCACTGCTCCTATTGACAATCTATCAAACAAAAAAAATCAAGCGAATACTTTGAGTTTAAGTCAGTTAAAATGGTTCTTAACTTTTTTCACTTGCCTATTTATGTTTAGATGAAAAATATTTTTCTAAGCTACGTTAACAGGTACTTTTATGTTAATGGGCTTTTTCGTTGATCAACCATACCGTTTGATTTTTGAATATATGAAAAGCATATTTTTTAAATTGTTCCCCTTAATTTTTTTTTTTAGCTATTTGTCTAGCTATTGTTCTAGGAAATTAACTTGAACTACAAATTTAATAATAATTTTTTTTTATTGCAGGCCAAAAAATGCTGCGATATCCCAGGAACTTATAGTTTTTGTTAACTTTTTACAATATTTGTTATAAATCATTATTATAAACCATTAAATATAAATAAATTCATAAATATTTGCAAATTGCCAAATAGCCATATATGCGGCCTTAAATATAATTAAAATTGATTCGCTGTATGGGAATGGAAGCATAACAAATTTTAGTTTTTAGGGTTCCGTACACAAAGTGTAAAAACGTAACCCTATTTTTTTCGCTACAATGTCTGTCCGTCCGTCTGTCCGTCTGTCAGCGCCTTTTATCTCTAGAACCGTAATAGGTAGACTCTTGAAATTTTCACAGATGATGTATAGCTGTTGCCGCTATAGCAAAAAATACTAAAACTTATAGCGTGTTCCGATAGAGAGTTGTTATATATGTGCCTATTTTGTGAACTGTAGGTGGGATACACTTGAAATTTACAAACAGTAATTAAAACTTAGTTTACTAACGAGTGATTTTTTAAGAGCTTGAGAACTTTTTTTTAAAAAAAAACGCATAAAATTTGCAAAATCTCATCGGTTCTTTATTTGAAACGTTAGATTGGTCCATGACATTTACTTTTTGAAGATAATTTCATTTAAATGTTGACCGCGGCTGCGTCTTAGGTGGTCCATTCGGAAAGTCCAATTTTGGGCAACTTTTTCGAGCATTTCGGCCGGAATAGCCCGAATTTCTTCGGAAATGTTGTCTTCCAAAGCTGGAATAGTTGCTGGCTTATTTCTGTAGACTTTAGACTTGACGTAGCCCCACAAAAAATAGTCTAAAGGCGTCAAATCGCATGATCTTGGTGGCCAATTTACCGGTCCATTTCTTGAGATGAATTGTTCTCCGAAGTTTTCCCTCAAAATGGCCATAGAATCGCGAGCTGTGTGGCATGTAGCGCCATCTTGTTGAAACCACATGTCAACCAAGTTCAGTTGTTCCATTTTTGGCAACAAAAAGTTTGTTAGCATCGAACGATAGCGATCGCCATTCACCGTAACGTTGCGTCCAACAGCATCTTTGAAAAAATACGGTCCAATGATTCCACCAGCGTACAAACCACACCAAACAGTGCATTTTTCGGGATGCATGGGCAGTTCTTGAACGGCTTCTGGTTGCTCTTCACTCCAAATGCGGCAATTTTGCTTATTTACGTAGCCATTCAACCAGAAATGAGCCTCATCGCTGAACAAAATTTGTCACATTTGAACATTTCGAACCGAACACTGATTTTGGTAATAAAATTCAATGATTTGCAAGCGTTGCTCGTTAGTAAGTCTATTCATGATGAAATGTCAAAGCATACTGAGCATCTTTCTCCTTGGCACCATGTCTGAAATCTCACGTGATCTGTCAAATACTAATGCATGAAAATCCTAACCTCAAAAAAATCACCCATTATATAAACAACTATAAAAAAAAAATAAAACTAAAAATTAAAGGGTGTTCCGATAGTGGTGTGATTTGCATGTATAAGGCCTAAGTTTTGAACCATAATAGGTAGACGATTGAAATTTTCACAAAAGGTGTATAACTGTGGCCGCGATAGTAGCAAATACTAAACCTTATAGGATGTTCCGATAGAGAAATGTTATTTACGAATATGTGTTTTTTTCTTCAACTGTAGGAAGAATACACTAAAAATATACAAGCTGTAATTAAAACTTAGCACGCTATATAAACAGTTACATGTTTTTTAGGTATATTATCTTATTTTTTGAACCGTAATAGGTAGGCGCATGTATATTTTTATGGCCGCTATAGCAAAAATTGCTTGAATTTAAAGGGTGTTCCAACAGTGATACAATTATGACTTTAATTTTAAAATTAAAGGATGACTCATAAGACAGGAAAAAATGAACAACTTGAATTTTTAAAGTTGTACTAAACATAGTACGGAATCCTACGTATGTGAGTCTAACTCGCACTTGACTAATTTATTTACTCCTTCACCACAATTTCCTAGGAATTAAAAATTATACCTTATTTATAATAAAATACTATTTTTTATTTAAGTGCATACAAATTTTATCTATAAATTTTCGCGAACATATCTCCTTACTGATTACATCGTCCTTAATGTCTTTTAAAATAATTTTGTGTGTAAACCAAATTACACTAGAACCTCATGTAAATTCACGATTTTTGTTACCTGTATTACGACGAAGTTTTGCTCTCAAAACACTTATTCACTGCTCAAGGATTTGTTGAACTAAGTAGTGTTTTTTTTTTTTTTTTTTTTGTGGTTGTTGTTTGTTTTTTTTTACCACTTTGATGCTGTACTCGTATATTAAATGACCTCTTTTCCTTCGCTATTTTAATTAAAATAAAAAGTAAAAGTCACGTTTTAGTGTCTGCTTTTTATGGCTAAAAACAAAGTAAGTTAAATAGTAGTGTTGTTGTTGTCTTATTTGTGAGATACGAGCATAAACAAAAAAATTATTTACACAACACGAACTAGTCCTTCGAAGTTTATTTAACTGCGGCCGTAACCAGCCCTCTTTGCATTCAATTTGTGGCAAAACTAAAGTAGGGATAATTGAGCTTTTTTCAGTTAGATGGAGATGCCTTAATGATCCTAAGGACATACTAAGTAGTTTGTTGAGTGAGGGAGAGAGAGAGGAAAAGAGTAAAGCGAATAGTGTTGTTTGAATAGTAGGGGAAATTAAAATGTTATCTACAATTTTTATAAAGTTAAGGCAATTGAAAGTATATTAGATTAGAAACGTTGTAACTTTAAGAATAACCATTTAGGCGTTAATGTAAAAGAATATTTTACAAAATGTTCCATAAATTGCTTAATTATTATAATTGTATAAAATACTGCTTGTTAGCGGACATTGCGATATTAAAGTCCAGTACGCAGCTCTACGGAATTTAAGTTTTGATTTTTTGCCTTTATTTCTAAAAAAAAATAAAATTCATCATGTGGTCGTTTGTAGAAATAAAAATTATGTAGTCGTGTTTTTAAAATGTTATGGTATAATGTACACAATAAAATTATATCAACACAGAATTAAAAAAAAAATATTTTAAAAGTGTAAAAAACATGAAATTTCATAAATTACCAAACAATTGACTGGACACTAATGTTTGTTTCAGTCTATGCGAATAGATAACAAGTAAACTCTAGAGCTCAGTTGTCTATTTTTGTGTCCATACCAAAACAAAATGTACGTATTTTTATTACCCTATTTATTGTGCCATGGCAAGGCGAATTCATAACAGGTAAACTCGAGAGCTCTGCTGACTATTTGTTGTCTCCATCTTCCAGTGTTAAAATATACTAAAATTTTTTATTTTGACAGCCACAAATGATTTATACAAAAACAAAATTTACGTATTTTTATTGCAGACTTGTACCCTTTTTTCGCCGCGAGTCTACCTTGTTGTGCCATGTGCCATGGTTTTTGTTGAAGGAAAAAGTCTACACTTTTTGTTTTAACATCCCTGTAATAGTCAAAAATTCCGTTTAGTTTTCTTTTTAGCTGCGTACTACGAAACTGAAAGTCGTCTGAAAATTTTCAAATCTGAATTACAGTCTGTTTTTTTTTTACTCACACTTCTTATGGCCAACTGAAAATCAGTCGAGCTGAGTACCGGCCTGAATACTTTAGGACCACTGACAGAAACTTGTTAAATGAGGATGCAATGGGGGATCTAAGCATTGGGCAAATGCTTGCAATTACTAGAGACACCGTGATGGGAAAGAATGCCGGCAGTTACCAGACGAAAGTCTTAATTCACTAAAGTCAAGAGTAAAGGCTGGTGGTAGCACGTGACACAATGAAAGTAAGGTTTCCGTAAATTACAAGATGTTTGCCTGTAATCATTAGGGACGGAAAGAGGTCAAAAAGGTACCCATTAAGGAAGCGGTCTGCTTCGATTTCCCCCCACATTAATAACAAGATCAGAGCTCTGTGAAGGCCAGTTGAGAATATCCTGTTTTATGTCCTTTAAAAATTGTCGTTATTAATTAATTGTAAAATGGAGCACTTGTTACAGGCATGTTTATTGTTTAACATTTCAAATTAATTAATCTGGTTCAATGCTGCTTATATCTACCGATTTGGTACCACAAATCGACAAACATCATCAAACTTATTAGGTAGCTGTACTATCTGGTGTTTCTTCACGTGCAGTCAACGTTTAGCAAACGAACATTGGAACCAAATTGCAGTCTGATCTGCTTTTAATACATTGTATCAAAACTGAATGCAAAGAACATGGTTGAGGTAACCATAATCTAAGAACAACATGTTATGGATGAATTATATGGTTATATTTAAACCATATTATTTTAAACCATAATAATAATATTGTTGTCATTGAAAGATATTATTTTCTTACATAAAAATAACATTGTAAAATACAACCATAATTATGTTTATAATATAAACATACTATAATATAATGTGAAACATGTAAATGGTTATATGTGATAACGTATGAATATATTTATAATAACAAAAAACAAATACACGAATATTTTCATTTAGACTTACATATCCGACTTTATCAACAAGAGGGTATTAACACGAAATTTTTAAATTTTCACTTTTTGCGAAAAATCAACCAACAACGCTAATATCCACGTACTCTAAAAATTTTAACGTATTCTGATTACTCTGTCATCTCGAAAACCGCATATGAGACCATTTTCTTAATAGCGGCTTGAGTACCTTTATATCAACAAAAAGTTATTGTTTTTATTTGGCAATAATTGCAAAAAAATTTTAAAGAAAAACATTGTAAATATATTTTTAAATGGAATTTGCTTACTATAATATGTTCGGGTTTTTAAATTATCTTAAATTGTAATTACAAACAGTTTTTTACCTCTACTGAAAATATAAAAATTTTGAGTTAATACCCTCATGTTGATCAAGTGCGATATATATCTGTGGCAATATGGAAGAGTAGCTTAAGTCGAAAATTGAAGTTTTGAGATATCATCAACTTTGTGTAATTTTTATTCTGCTTGACTTTTGCGAATAATTTATGAATTAATATATTTTTAACATGTTTATTAGAGAAGAAGGATTTATATTAAAAAAAATACTGTTGAATTCAGAAGATTTTACGCCTTTTCTACTTAAGCGCTTTTTCTAAACTAAAAGTTGCGTTGAACTGGACTTTAAGTAACTTAAGCGCTTCTGTTTAAATAAAAGGTATGTATTGTGTTTTTCATTTTAATATGGTTTTAATCAACCATATTGCTTTTTTTGGTGCGTATAACCATTGAATGATTAACTGTTAATAAAAACTTGTTTACGGTGACCAAAGTATTGTTTAAAATAACTATAATTTGTTCACAGGAGGCATGTATTGTTGCAGAGAACATAGTGTGGTTGCCGTGACCATACAATAACCATGTTTTTTCTTTGGGTGTATAGTTTTTTTGATATAATCCAGAGGAATAATACGCGAATTTTTATATTAATCATTTTTAATGTGCAATTAGGGTTTGGGATTTCCCGGACTTTTTCATTTCCCTGGAAACGGGAAAAAAATAACGACTAAATATTAGTATTAACAGTTTATAAAACTTAAACAGAATTCAGGTGACTAAAATAACAAGATATAACAAATACACCTAATTCTGTTTTTACACGGTAGATTGGTTCCAGAAAAATCCGTGTAAAAAAAACCGGGTAAAAAAAGACATTGATCATATACAAAAATAGGTGATTGTTTCCTTATCTCTAAATCCTATTAATATTAGTGAAAACGAGAATTTTTTTTTTAAACAAGAAATCATGTTTATTTTACTAAATAATCATTCGTTTATTTGGATCTTTAGTGTATGATGAAGACTTAACAGATAGTTTCGTTCCAGAAATTAATTGATTGCCTAATTGAATTAAAATTTTTTTATAGTTCTTACTGTGACTTCGTTTAAACCGAACATATTGCCAATAAATGTTGAGCCTTCTCCACTTCGAATGCGATCTAAAATTTCAATTTTGTTTTCTAAAGAAATGGCTTTACGTTGTAGTTTTTTATTTGTAGTTTTCTACGTCTTCTTTTAGAGATGCATTGATAGTTCACAAAATATTAACACATTTCAATTACTCTAACAAGTTAAAATGCTTCTATGCACAAAAAGAGAATTCCTCAAAATTTTTGATATGAAAATATTTCGCAAAACTTAAATTTTACAAATAAAATCTAAGCCCAAATGATTTTGAATTGTGCTAAATGGAATAAAATCGTGTAGAAAAAATTTTTTTTTTTTTCAAACCGTGTAAAACAGAATTGTGTGTATTTATAAATACTGAAAAAGTAATTCAATAAATATTTTTTAACAACACAACTGCTAGTTGACGGTTCTACAGATTCGAGTGGCTTGAATAACCTGTTGAACAATTGTGCTAAATAAAGTTTTATGACATTTTTTAAAGCATTAGCAGTTTCACCACATTTTAAATACTTAATCGCAAACGTTTTATGATCCCTTCGTTCATTTATTTGTCTTTTCAACCATCGTTTTTGAAAGAGTCGAATTAATAGCCAAAAGCTGCTCGTAGAGGGTCTGAATAATAACATCTGCTATTAACAAATTTGTGCCCCTGCGGCTCATGGCCTATACTGATCACATTTTTCAATCCACAACTCTGCGCAATTGAAATCTATCACAGTTTTTTTAAATGCGTTCTTCGGTTTAAGAAACGATTGAATCATTTGAACTACACTTATCTTGTTTTTACATCATGAATTAAACGCGACTCATTGCCATATTCTTGTTTCTTTTATTTCTCGAGACAGGCTGTTTTTAACCGACTTCAAAAAAGAAGGTGGTTATCAATTCGTCTGAATGTTGCTTTTTTTATGTTTGTGCCCGCAGAACTCAGTCATTTCTGAACCGATTTTAAAATTTTTTCTTTATTAGAAAGGAAACAGATTGGTCCCATTTTAAAATAAAATCAGAATTTTGAAAATTAAAGGGTGTCCCCATACAACATACGTGTTTTTTACGTGTATTATGAACCGTAAAGGACACCCTTTTAAAATTTAAGAAAACTGCTTATTACTATAGCTGCCGATAACAGAAATTAATAAAAAAAAATAAACTTAAAAATTAAAGGGTGTCCCCATATGTGATGTCAATTTTAATATATGAACCATTTGAACCATTGCAGACAATCACTTGAAAATTGGACAGAATGTCCAATATTTATAATCAGAATTTAAATATTTATAATTAGACGTTAAAGGGTGTCCCAATAGTTGATGTAATTTGATGTATGTTGCAAAACTTTTGAACCGTAACAGAGAGACCGTTGAAATTTACAAAGAACCTAGATATACAGGTTCTTTGTAAATTTTAACATCAAGTATATAATTTAAATTTGGAAACTAAAGGGTGTCCCCATAAGTGATATAATTTTACCTATCTAGCCCTATCTTTTGAACCGTTTTAGACAGACATTTGAAATTTACAAAGAATGTGTCCTTTAAAATAACTGTTTAATTTAAAATTGCAAATTAAAGGGTGTCCCCTAGGTGATATTATTTAAGCTATATGGCCATATCTTTGGAACCCTTACACATATATTTGTTTTGTAGTCGGATTTTTTTGCAAGAATTATTATAGGACTTTTTGAAATAGTTTTACAACTTGTCTTGCACGATCTATAGCATATTTGTAAGTTTCTAGAAACAAATTACAATTTTAAAAATGCTAGTTTTTAATTCAGCACAATAACGATCAAATATTTCTGTGATAGCAAAATAAATGATTATATAAAAATAAGAACCACTAAATTTTCTTTAAAGTGCTCATGATTTTAAATTTTACCGTTTCCTGGGAAATCAACAGAAATTTTGCCAGGTAATTGTTTATAGCTTTTCCCGGCAATTCCCGGGCGGAAATTCTCGTTTCCAAAACCCTATATGCAATGCAAGGTGGTAACGTTTCCCTCTTTGTAATTAATGATTCTGATGCTTCTTTGCTACTTTCTCACGGCTAATAGACGAATTTTCGTTTTCAAGCAATTTTCTTTTAATTTCCTAAGTTTCCGTATTCTTCTTTTTTTGCCTATTGTATACAGTTTTATGTGAAATTTTGTATGACTTTATAGACTTCAAAAAGCCACTCATAAATTTAGTAACAATCTCAGATTGAATATAAATTAATTAATTTATTATAGTGCTTCGATAGACTCTTTGGTAGCGCGTTAGTGTATCAGTCTGCGGGTTGCGGTTTCGATTCCTGCCAAAGGCTCTGGCAATATTCTGCAGACAAGCAAAAAGCTGAGCAGCTTGTGTTGTTAAAAAAAAAGAAAAAATCCTTCGATTTCCTAAAAATTTCTAAAAATTAATTAATTCGACAAAGGGTCACAAATGCACATACCCGAAGCATTTTGAAGAATAAACGCTAGTTTGTCTGGTATAAATAATTATTTTGGGAATAAAATATGTAAAAATACTTCGAGTTCCCTGCAGCACTGCTACTGGGGCTAATTTAGCTATTTTAATATTTCTTTAATTTTAGTAAAACAATATGCATTAAAAAAAACATTTTTCCTAATACTAAGATTATTTTTATTACAAAGCGTAGTGTTTTACCAACTTTTTTTTTAAGCTGTTTCGCTCTTTTTTTTTCAGCAACCTTTGTTTTTGATTTTTCATTAAATATTGTGCCTTTAGCCTTTGGTAATTTTTAATTACTTTGTTTTCTTATTTTCTGTATTTTAATATAATGCGTACCCGTTTAATTATTTCCTAATTGGGAAAATTTTTAATAAAGTGTTTTGTATTTATTTTTTTTATTATAGAAACTTTAATCATTATTTGCAGTATAAGTACGTAAGTTACACACAAACTCATAAATGTTATTAGTTTAGCCTGTGTGTATAGTTATCGTTGTATTGTTAAGATTGTAACTGTAGTTATACATAAAAATGTTCGTGTGTTAATAGTTTGTATTCGGGGATGAATTTTACATATATACGGACATGAATTTGTGTAAATTTTCTCTTTTAGTTGCTATATGTTTAGGAAAAACATATTGCCTGAAATGCTCAAAGCGTTATTCACTAGAGCTAAAGAACAAAGCGATAAAGAATGGAAAATGGAGTCAAAAATATAATTTAACTTAATATGCTTGGTTGGAGCGAATTTGCTTAGCACTTTGTTGTAATTGAATTAAGTTAAGCATTCGAAGCATACAGAGATGACAAAAAAAATTTCTTAAGAATTACGAGGGTAGCTTAATAATTCTGTGAATTTTTAATTTATGTATTTTTCAGTTTCAGCTGAAACTTTCAATTCAACAATGCCTTCATTAGCAATATTTAATAATACTACTGGCGAGTCTTTTTAATTTAGGGAAAAATAAACCATCAACGAAACTAAAGTAGGACTTGAGGATATTGCACCATCATTTGCAATGGTATTAAAAAGTTTTTCACTGAAATCTATCAGAGTCATATCATCTGAAATGACTACGAATATTGGGATCATCAAAAAAATAGTTTTTAAAATCCATGGAGTGATTGATATCGGATGATTGGTTTAGACACTTAACCAAACAGATAAATAATGTTTTGCATGAATATTTGGACATGAAGCTATCCACATAATGGATGTCGCGATTTTACACCCTCGACCACAAGCACAACCTCCTCCAGCAAACTCTTTAAGCTTAATTAAATGAAATGGCTGTAGGATAAAAGATTTGGTCCAAGCGAATGGTTATCAATAAAACAAATTTGTAAAATGTCAATGTCAATAAAAACAATTTGGAAAGTTAGCATTGAAAGCCCTCTGCATTGGGTGGTCACCTTGAGTTTTTTGACACGGTGAAAAGCTTAGATATCGAAGTGATGAGAACCAAAGCTCAGAGCGCCTATACTCCAGGATAGGGTCGCATTAAGAATATCGACTTATTCTTCTGTCAATGCTGCTCTAGTAGCGATTGCTTTAAATGATAAGGGCGACTACCAAAGTCTCCGTTCGTCCGTCTCTTGTCAGTCCACAGAGATGTGAAATTAAATCCAAGATGCATCTGACTCATACTGAACGTCATTTGGGTCTGCATGTGTCTTCAGTGGAACGGCTTTCAAACAACGTAGCATCAGCTCCTGAGCTACATGTGGCCATCTATTGATCACAGTCACCCTGGTGGTAAAATGAACAATAAAAGATGGCTTCTTTTGGAAGGAAAGATATAACATAGACTGATCGACGAACTCATTCGTATCGAGGACGACGGCGATCAGTCATCAAAGGGCGTAAAAATCATCGCATGTAGAAATGAGAAAGTTATGGGTTTTTTCAAAAAATGCATCTGGTATATTGGCAAACTATGGTCACGCCCCAAAATCAGAACCTTCACCTTGGACTAAATCCCTTTTTACCTTAGAAGACGGTAAAAGTATATCCTCGTATTTTGGAGGATGAGGCTATACTAGCAAGCGTCTTATCATGGACGATTGAGAGAGGATTATTAATAAGTTCATTTTGAATCCGTCTATATCCTACGTCCCTCTAAACGCATCATTAAATACGGGGTTAAACAACTTCGGTTTATTCTGATTAATCTGCACTGCTGCGATTCAGCATATGATGATCTGCTGACCTCCTATCCACGTAGCTTTAATCCAGGAACCCTGGTTTGCAGCCAAAAAATTTCACGTCGTCCAGTTATGCTTCTTTATCCAACCCAACAAGGTAATATAAGAAGCTTCATTTTAGCTAGGAGTAATGTTAATATCTTTCTATTATCTATTTATAATTCGTACGATCGGATGGTAATGGGCATTGGATCAGAGATTTAACTTTGGTATATAACTTTTGTTGATATAACTCCGTTAGGATAGATAACAGTTTACACTTGATGTAAGTTAACCATTTAGGAACCATAGAAATATGGATTGGGGGATATTAATAAGGCTCGTTAGCTTATGCCATCTCTCTCCACTGAAAGATTGTCCAACAAGAGCTGGAGGATGCCAAGTCTTTATATCTGGGACACTAAGAGATGGTTCTTTATATAATTAAGATAAATCGTCTAAGAAAGTATTTTCACAACAACTTTTCTGAGCCATGCTAAAAGCAACACATGCACTTAGTAAGTTTTACATATTTAAGCTTTTGCTATACTGAGGATAAGAAAATGCAGATCATAAACGAAAAAAAAACAACAAAACAGCATCAAATTGTGGCCTCAAAAATTTCAGGCTGTAAGGCACATGGAATATATGGGAGAGGATAATAATAATAATAATTTTACATTTTTCTTATTGAGTTCTTGCTAAGGGTGACTGCCACTGTCACTTCGTTCCGAAATTTATTTTCTGTAATCAGACTATATTTTTAATTTCAGACAATTTGGTAAATTAAAGAATCTTGTTAGAATGATCATGGGATCGTATTTAAATTACGTCAAGTAGGCTGATCATATCAGATCTTTATTGCGGTTATGTGAAATATATTGTTACACGCATCTTAGCTGAAGTAGATACAAAAGGGTTGGGAAATTTAATCGTTAGAAATACCTTCATGCTTAAAAATTTAGTTTGTAAAATAATTTCATCCATTAAACTTAACAAAATGTGATTTTTTATGCCTCAAAAGACCTCTCATTTTATATATAACTTTTTTATGTTTTACTTTTGCTCTACAATATGGGAACGTTAAGCTTTATTTATAGTTTATTTTATGAGTTTTTGACCAAAAAAGAAATGTATAATTACGAATAATACTTCCTTTCATTGTTAAGTTTTTTTAGTATTAAGCAAATTTTTTTTTTAAATTCTATTTAAAATTATAGTTAAAGCAGAAACTTAAAAGGATTAAAAGGAAAAGTTTAATTTAATAAAATATATTTAATATAAAACTTGAGAATACAAGGAAATAGCATCTGCTTGTAAATTGAAAGGACAAATTAAAAACTTTTTAATTAAAAAAAAATAAGAAAACGTTAAAAAAGCATCGGTTAAAGCATTTAGTTAAATATGATAAATTTTTGCATATTCTGATTAAAATGTAGCCTACTAAAAATTATTTATTTTAATAAACAGCAAAACTTATGCAGAAAAAAAAAATTAAGTGATATAGTAATTATTTACCCACTTATATTCCTATAACAGATGAAAAAACACTTTACAAAATATCACGCAATTTTGTTTAATTATTTATTATATCTAGTTTTCTAGTTTTTTATATTAGAGGTGCCAATTCGAAGTTACAATATTTGTAATTGTTTCATTTTTACAACTTTTGTTACTAATTTGTTACTTACTTAAACCACAAACCATATAAAAAGTCTTCGCAAAGCCAGTCGTATTGGTCATAGTAGTTAATGAAATTATGTTCCTTAAATAATAGATATATTTATACATACAATAAAATAGTAAGTCATTTACGTCTGTCTGTCTGTCTGTCTGCTTTTCATTTGTGTTCGCATCACGTAAAAACTACAGAATGGATTTTAACAAAATTTTGTGAGGAGGTAACAAAGCATCCTGAGTCCAATAGAGGAGACTTTCTTGCATTTCTTTCTTGTCATATCCAAAATAAAGAGGAGAACAAACAGTGAAAAACACAATTTCCGATTTAAAGGTACTGGAATTTTCGGCTTAAAACTAGTATATTTTCAACACGGTTGCAAACCTTTTTATTTTTGAAAGTGGGAGATTTTAAAAACTATTGTGCAAGAGATGGCGACAATTGAATAAAATTTGTATTTGATTTAAATTATTTCTTTGTGGAATTACATGGTTAAATAAATGTTTTAAACACCTTTTACAGAGGTTTACAATAATTTTTAGAATTTTAGATAAATTTTAGAATTTTATCAATGGCTGGATACCTTTATGTACAAAAGGATTTTTACACAATTTTGTGAGGTGATACTTTAGCATACTGCTTCCATTATAAAGCAGTAAAAATATGCCGACTTTTTTTACCGATTTAAAGGCACTGCATACTTTAAGGCATCTTTTATTTTTGAAAGCGGGATATTTTAAACACGTTTGTGCAACAGATGGCGTTGTTTTAAAATAATGACAAAATATTAATTACTTACTGCCACATAGCCAATTGAAAAAAACTTGTATTCAATTTGTATTTTTTACTTTGTGTAATTACATTGTTATTAAAATATTTTAAAAACCTTTTACAGAGCTTTACTTTAACTTTAGAATTTTATCCAGAGATGGGCACCTTTATATAAAGTATATACGTAAGAGTCTTAAAATTTGGTGTGGATTACTTTTAAAGCAAAGTCGAAAAAAATATTATCGGGACGTAAATAACGTTTGTGGGCACAGCTAGTTTGAAATAACACTTCAAATGATAAATGACTCCAAAGATTATGACCAAAACTAAAAGATATACGACCAGAAAATTATTGATGCATTAACCAAATTGTTTTACGGACGATGACATATGATGTCTACATAAGTATTAATCAATTTCGGCAGAAAGAACTCTGTGAACAAATTGCGATTTGGAGCTCAAGTGACAGCCACTAGCGTTTTAGAGTCATAATCGAAGAATTATGGTTCAGTTAGGTGTGTTGCGAATGCATTTAATTTTTGAAAATCACATGTGGTTTCTACAACGGAAAAGTCTGGATATTTGGATGATTAACGAAGTTATCGCGGTGCTGTAAAAAGTTACCTCCAAAGTGTCATCATTTTTTATATACTAGTATTTTTTAAAAATTAGAAATTGTTGTTTTGACGTGTAATTCTCAATTTTTATTTTCTCGAATATATTAACAGTAAATTTTTTGCTAGTACTTTACCGCACAAAGGATGGCGAAATCAAATCTTTCATGCATTTTTTACAATTTAAAAAAAATCTTAACACTTTTTAATAGTTGTTCTAGAGCAATTGAATTGTATTTAATGATTAAAATGAGCTTTCATCTAAAATTAATATATATCTCACATAACACTTGTCAACAAAAAAATTTTGATTCTAAAAGCCCCTTTCCAGGATCAAGTTATTCTTACAAAATTTTGAAATTATATATATAAAAGAGCTTTAATTAAATGGTGAAATAAAATTATATAAATTCCCGGAACGGGGTAAAATGTCCCAAAAATTTATTTTCTTAACTACGGGGCTGTCAAATTATATTTTGAGCATCTAGCCAACAATTGAGGCATTGTCCTACGTTTACATTTCTTTAATCGGTGCTTTGCACTCTGAGAAATTTAACAGTTATTTATAAATCTTGTATAAATTTATAATTATTATAAATCTTGGCTATGTTTGGACAAGGCTGGAGGGAGAACCATTATAATTTTTTAACTATATTTCTTTTATTCGCATTTGCTATAGGTTGTCTGTAAAATGGTTCTTTAGTACCGAAGTAATTTTAAATTACATAAGTAAAAAAAGAATACCACCTTTTTGAAGAAAATCCTATATTCAGAAGGTTTTAACTTCTTGACGAAAGGCGCTATCAGAAAAAGATTTGAAATTTATTTATTCTAAACTATATCAAGAATATAGCAAATGTCTTAAAATAACAATCCGATCTATAATAATTACACCACGCCAAAAATAATAATTTAAGGTCGAAAAAAATTTAAAAAACATTGTAATCCAATTTTCTCCCAAACTATAGAGATATCTCACACATGTAAGAATATTTTTTATAGATATTTTTATGGTATACTTAAATTTAAAAAATCAATATTTGTGTTAAAACTAAAATTTTTATGACATTCTAAAAAATTATATACCCGAGGTACCCAACTTTAGGGGCTTACCCATAAGCCCCCTTTTGCCTTTGTGAAATTTCATTAAGATGTCTTCAGTGGTTTATGAGATACCGAATTACGTCCTAAATAAATCACATTCAAATCACTGTGCAAAGGCTGGATAAGGACATCACTGCAAACAATAGGGTATTCTTTGTGAGAAAACATAATTTAAATTCGCCATGGCGAGATCTAAACATAGAAATTTTTGTATTTGGCAATTTCCAACCCTTTAATCGTGATCCTAAAATTATAAATCATGCAACATTTTAGACAAATTGCGCACCAGATGTACTAGATCCGAAATAGGATCCTCAAATTTTTCTTTTTTCACATTTTTGATTACTTTTTAAATCTTCGTGGTTCTGGAACTGGTAAATTTACATACACAGCTCTCAGCTGTCCCAAAGAAACCAGACGCGACAGAAAGTATCCAAGCAAAGATTCGAAATCAGCATGAAAATTACGCTTAAGTGTTTGTAGAACAAAATCTTTGTTAATTGATCATTCTGTAATAATCTGATATTATTTTTTGCCATTAGTTTTACTTACGCACATGTTTTAAAAATAAAGCATAATTTTTTAATTTATTTTCTTTTGCACCATACAGATAAAATAATCCAAGTCATGGAGCTAATATTTTCATCACACCTAACCCATGTTAAATTATAAAAATTCATGAAATTTTCCTCATCATTTTTAATCGAAACTATCTCTTCATGCTTTGGCAAATATATTTTAAAAATTAAAATTTTAATAGCTGTTATTATAACTTTTGTAAATTAATGTGCTTTGTTAAGCTTTTAATAAAATTTTATAAAATATTAAATTACCTCAAGTTCACTTAATTGGCAATCAAAAAATATATTGTAACCTCGTGTTTTATCTTTAAACAAAATTATTTTTTACGGAGGGAGTGTCAGAATGATGGCTAAGCACGAGTTTGTATAAAACTTTTAACTATAAACTCTCTTAGCTTGTATCTGTGTCTTTAATTTGAATTATTTATATTTTTCCTTTGTAATTAAGTTTAGCGTCTAAAACCATTAAAATTTCATCTGAAAAATTTTAATATTTTTACTAAATTAACAACAATTATAAAGAAGCAAAACCACAACAAATATTTGAGAAATAGTACTCGTATAAACGAGAAAATTCCTAACGACCACAACAGTAATAAAAATATGCAAAATACCAACTAAACCGACCAACATATAAAAGCAACACATTTCAGCCAACAAAAGGGCTTAACACCTCTATAAAGTGGCTTGATGAATTACAACAAATGGAAGAAGAGTTCAACAAATAAAACCAACTAGAATTGGAATGTTTAAGAATACTTTTGAGAATATTTTTATTACTATTGCGCTAATTATAACTGACATTCGGCATTACATCTATTAAGGTGCGGGCTATTATGCAAATGCCAAGAATTTTTATGACCTAAAACTTAACCCTTTTTGTGTGTGTGAAAGATTTGTATCGCTGTTTGAAAATATGTATGTAAGTGGTATTATCATTTAAAATTTATAAACTTAAACTTTGTTAATTTGTATATTCAAAATAACTACTTACTTCTGTATAAGAACATAAAATTAAAAACAGTGGTAATGTTTATTTTACATACTTACATGAATATATAGCAACAGAAAGAATGAGATTACGCATTAAAGTGTCATGTTTATTATTACAATGGTAAAAGTTTGTCAATTATATATTTTAAGTAATCCCCGTACAGTGACTGTTACACGGGAAGGCGATCAAGAACCAATTTTTGGCTTTTGACTCCTGGCCGCTTCCATTGGCATAATTGGGCCTTGATTTCGACGTCATAGCCCTATACCCAAGTTTCGACATCAGTTATGATGACCCTTTTGAGCAAACCTGGATCGTCGTTGACATCATTCAACAACTCTTGAGCGATACTAATGCCGTTTTTTTTTTTTTTTTTGCTCAAAATTTTACAATTATGGAACAAACTTCGCTGCTTCACGTTTCATGCACAAAACGTTCGAGAAAATTGCCTGACATAAGCCGATTGATATTTCAACTGCTGCGCAACTTCCCTAATAGTGAGTTGACTATTTTCCAAAACAATTTTTTTCACTGTTTCAATGTTTTGTTCACCTGTTGACGTCATATTCGTGGCCTTGTACCACTTATAAACACATTTTTAATACAAAGTTGATTTTCCTCAAATACAGAGGATTCGGCCGTGAAGAATCCTCTATATCCCTCACTGATTTTATTTATACAGACATGTACAGCATTTTTCATATTGTTGACCCTTTACATAAATTTAAATAAGTCGAATGAGAAAAAACTCATTACACAGTGCAACACGGAAAAAAATAACCATATACGGACACCACTACGTGATAAAAGACCAAAAAAAAAGTTGATTGTTTTCTTGAATTTTGAACGGTTTGCCACCTATGGACCTGAACAGGGGAAAAAAGGTAAAAAAATTAATTTTTTAAAGTTTTTTGCGATGTTGACCATAAAGGTGAAGTTTTTTTTAGAGTTACAACTTTCCCTCAGAGAGTATATCAAAATTCCAAACAGTTTGCAAAATATGAGCTTGAGTAAAAGATAATTTTTTTGCAAAAATGACTTCGAGGCCCCACATCTTTGAGGGCCCATAAGAAAAACCTGGAAGACTTTGGGCAAAACTGGGAGACGGGGTCTTTTTTTTGGTCTTTTATCACGTAGTGGTGATTTTGCCATGACTTAAAAAACTACACAGTGTGTTATTCATGATTTAAAGAAATAGAAGACCGCGGCGACGCAGCTAAATGAAAACAAATTCCGTTGGCTACAATTGTAGCCGTGTTGGCAGCTTCTTAAGATATTGAAGACGACACCTACATCGTAAACTCTGACATTGTTGTAGAAATACCTATTTTGCTTTTATAAAATTAAATAAATTTTTCAAAAAACTATAATATTTACAATTTTGTGACATTTTCTTTTGTTGAATAAAATAGAAATTAGCCTAAGTTGACGCCAGCCACAACGGTGGTCGTGTAGCTATGTAGCTATACTAATGGCTTCAAAATAATCGTTTACCTATAAACGTGTGTATTTTAAAACGGAGATCTCATCTATTTAAGAATCAAACGCATATCAAAAAAATATTTTACTTCATATACGAGTACATACATGTATTCTTAATATAAATAATAAATATGTTACATTCATGATTTTCATTTTCATAGAAATATAGATTTTTTTTTTTAGTTTTTCGAAAATTGTTTGTAATTTTTTTTTTTTTTTTTGAAAATTGTTTGTAAAATTTTATTTAAAAATTTTTTAAAAAATTGTTTACGTCCTTTTTTTTTGTAAAATTTTATTTTTGAAAATTGTTTGTAAAGTTTTTGCAAATATTTAAAACAAATATTTTTTATTGATAAAATTTTTGGGAATTTAAATATTAATGCCCTTATGCAAAAGAAATAAAGTCTATTTCAAGTCTACTTTAAAACAAATTTTATATGAAAATTTTTTCTCAAAGTACACTTCAAGTAGACTTTATTTCTTTTGCATAAGAGCATAATTATTTAATATTATGCTAATTACCCATAACGTTTTAGAACAAAAATGCAATTTATTTGTTTGGCGGAAAAGAGCTAGTTCCTATACGTATTTCACTGGTTGCTCAGGTTAGATCATCAGGAAACCTTTTTCATAATTTTAAAGAAGCCAAAAATACTCTATAAGTAATAAAATTCTACAAAACATAATGAGAAGTATGCATGTTCATAGAATAATATTACAGTATATTAAAGCTCGAACAAGACACCAACAAAAAAACCAGGTTTTTATTATTCCTTACTGTCCTTCTATAATTGCATGGTTTTGTTGCCATCACTGAATGCAGTTATGAAGGTGAATGGTATAAAAAATCGATAATCGATTGTACACAGCCCGAGAAAATTCAAAATTTGTCCTTTTCTTTTGAACAGACTCCGTATATATTATATTCTGTTGTCAAAAGATTTTAAGAACAATGGATCTGAAATCTTAAAACCTGAAACAAATGTATTTCTTATTATTGTTATACATTTTACTTTAAAAATGATTAGTGACGATAATATGGAAATGTAAACTGAGGAAGCAAGGGTCCACATTACGCTATCAAGAATGGAATTTTTACTTTCATATATTTTTTATAAATATGTCCCTATAAGTATAAATCTACTGTGTGTATAACAGAAAGTTTTTTTAAATATGAATGCCAATAAAATATTTTTTATTCTTGGAAATCAATATTTTGTTAAACAAAAGAATATTTTCCCATTTGATGGCAAAATATTCTTTTTCCCATATTTTCCCATTTGATGGGAAAATATTCTTTTTCAGTTAAAACGTAAAATTATTTCAAATTTTTAATTTTGCAACACTGCCACTACTGGGTAAAAAACTCTCTTATCTATTTTATTTATAACTAACTGTACCCGCCACTTCGTCAGCGTCCTTGCAATATTTTGTTCGATTTTGCTTTGAAAGCAATCCACACCAAAGACCCTTACGTTTTTAATTTTTTTTTTTTTTAAGAGAAGTAACACTCAGGTAATTAATGTCTATATTAACTGTGTGTTAATTCCTTTAAAAGGTATAGTAAAGGGTGATTTTTTTGAGGTTAGGATTTTCATGCATTAGTATTTGACAGATCACGTGAGATTTCAGACATGGTGCCAAAGAGAAAGATGCTCAGTATGCTTTGACATTTCATCATGAATAGACTTACTAACGAGCAACGCTTGCAAATCATTGAATTTTATTACCAAAATCAGTGTTCGGTTCGAAATGTTCAAATGTGACAAATTTTGTTCAGCGATGAGGCTCATTTCTGGTTGAATGGCTACGTAAATAAGCAAAATTGCCGCATTTGGAGTGAAGAGCAACCAGAAGCCGTTCAAGAACTGCCCATGCATCCCGAAAAATGCACTGTTTGGTGTGGTTTGTACGCTGGTGAAATCATTGGACCGTATTTTTTCAAAGATGCTGTTGGACGCAACGTTACGGTGAATGGCGATCGCTATCGTTCGATGCTAACAAACTTTTTGTTGCAAAAATGGAACAACTGAACTTGGT
This sequence comes from Phasia obesa, assembly GCA_949628195.1. Taxonomy (NCBI): domain Eukaryota; kingdom Metazoa; phylum Arthropoda; class Insecta; order Diptera; family Tachinidae; genus Phasia; species Phasia obesa. The sequence goes on from OX451215.1 coordinate 191,591,335, forward strand.
TGACATGTGGTTTCAACAAGATGGCGCTACATGCCACACAGCTCGCGATTCTATGGCCATTTTGAGGGAAAACTTCGGAGAACAATTCATCTCAAGAAATGGACCGGTAAGTTGGCCACCAAGATCATGCGATTTGACGCCTTTAGACTATTTTTTGTGGGGCTACGTCAAGTCTAAAGTCTACAGAAATAAGCCAGCAACTATTCCAGCTTTGGAAGACAACATTTCCGAAGAAATTCGGGCTATTCCGGCCGAAATGCTCGAAAAAGTTGCCCAAAATTGGACTTTCCGAATGGACCACCTAAGACGCAGCCGCGGTCAACATTTAAATGAAATTATCTTCAAAAAGTAAATGTCATGGACCAATCTAACGTTTCAAATAAAGAACCGATGAGATTTTGCAAATTTTATGCGTTTTATTTAAAAAAAAAGTTCTCAAGCTCTTAAAAAATCACTCGTTAGTATTTAAGACAGATGATAGGCAACACTGCAATTGCACGTTGTGGTTATTTTTAGAACAGTGTTGCAAGCCCTTGTGGTGTTATTTTGGGCGAATTAGTTTGAAGGTAACATAGCCAATTTATAGTTTTACTTCGCAGGCAATGTGGTAATACCGGCGAAGTCATTTTTAGTTCCACCTTAAACTATGCTGAATATCAGTTTATGTATTTTTTTTTTTATAAAAAATAAAATATGCCTATCCGGTTGGTTCACCTGCATACTTTCACTGCTTTTTCTCGACCTTATTTTGGAAATAAAATATTTTTGCAGAAACAAAGTATCCTTTATTGGGACCAGGATACTTGGGTATATCCTCACATAATTTTGTTAAAATCCATCTCGTAGTTTTTTCGTGATGCGAACGTAAATGAAAAGTAGACAGACAGACGGAAATGAATTACTATTTTATTATATGTATAGATTTTGTATGGATAAATAACATTTGTACATTTTTTTTACGAAAAATTAATCTAAAAGTCATAAACTTTCCGCTGATATTAGTTGCTTTTATAGTTTTGTCTTTATTTCTGATTCTTGCAGGAGCAAAGTATATCTCAAGAGGGCTACGTCTCTCACTAATTTACAAATCGTTCAAATTAAGTTTTGTAACGGGAAACTTTTCTCAAAATATTCGACAAGTTGAATTTGTATACATTATTTGACTTAATCTATAAACATAATAAAACAGTAACTCATTTCCTATGTCTGTCTGTGTTCGCATTACGTAAAAACTACTGAATGGATTTTCACAAAATTTTGTGCGGATCTACCTTCGTGTCCGCATTTCAATATAGAATACAGTTTTTAGGCAAGAATACCTTATTTTCAAGATAAAGTGGAGAAAAAGCAGTGAAAGTAAGCATCTAAAGTAAGCCGATTTTTTCTTACCGATTTAAAGGTACTGCATACTTTAACGCATCTTTTATTTTTGAAAGCGGGATATTTTGAACACGGTTGCATAACAGATGGCGTTGTTTTAAAATAATGACAAAATACTTACTGCGAAATAGCCAATTGAATAAAATTCGTATTTCATTTGTATTTTAACTTACTTACTTACGTGGCTATTACAGAACATTTGTTCCTGTAGCCGAACGTAAAATAGATTTCCAAGCGCCTTCTGTGATCTTCTGCGCTTCTTCTCCAGTTTCTGACACCAAGTTTCGAGATGTCTTCCTCAACTTGATCTTTCCATCGAAGTTTCGGTCTTCCCCTTCTGCGTGAACCGTCACCAGGTTCATATTCAAATGACTTTCTAGCTGGAGCATCTTCATCCATTCTCACAACATGACCTAGCCAACGCAATCGTTGGAACTTCATACGTTTGACCATGTCAATGTCAGCATACAGCTCATACAGCGCATAGTTCATACGACACCGATATTCTTCGCCAACGCAGATTTGTCCATCTGCTTTCGCAAGTACCCATTCTTCGGAACCATATAATAGCACGGGTAGTATCAGTGTCTTGTAGAGAGTGATTTTTGTATGTCGAGAGGTGGCCTTGTTTCTAAACTGCTTACCTAGTCCAAAGTAGCATCTATTGGCCAGTATTATTCTTCTCTTTATCTCAAAACTGATGTTGTTTGTTTTGTTAATGGCGGTACCGAGGTAGATAAAATCGCTGACTACCTCAAAGTTGTAGTTTTCAACTTCCACTGTCTGCCCGAGTCTACTCGACGTCTTGTGCGTTGATACCATCAACTTGGTTTTATCGCCGTTTACTGCCAGACCCACGTTGGGAGATTCTTTTTCGATTTTTTCAAAGGTGGCATTTACCGCTCGCAATGTTCGACCCATGATGTCTATATCGTCAGCGTAAGCGAGTAACATGTGTTGTTTAGTGTATAGCGTGCCAATTCTATTCACATTCGCATCCCGTAAAACTCAGACATGGCTTGAAACACCTTTGAACGTATGGGGCTGTCAAAAGCAGACTTGTAGTCGTATTTGTATTTGTATTTTTACTTTGTGGAATTACATTGTTATTAAAATATTTTAAACACCTTTTAAAAAGGTTTCCAATAATTTTTAGAATTTTAAAAATTTATCTAAATTTTAGAATATTATGCAGGGATGCGTACCTTTATATAAAGTAAATACGTATACGTGAAGCACTATAACATTAAGAGGCTTAAAATTTGCTGTGGATTACTTTCAAAGTACCAAAATATTTTTAGGAGGTACACAACGTGTGAGGGCACAGCTTGTCAGACATAAAATAACAACAGTGATATTTGTAGTTTTCTCTTGATACAATGATTTCTTTCTTACAAACTTTTCTTTGTCCATTAGTATTTTATTTCTCATAAAAATTGTCTATTTTTTAATTAAATACAAAATTTCATTAATTAATTTTTCCCTGCAGCAATATTTTTCTACATAATCTCTTCAGTTAATCACCCATTTCAGCACCTGCAACAATTTGATTAGTTTTTAATAATAACAAAATTCATTACTAACAATTAAACTATGTACGAGCATTATGTATTCATGTTAAATCCAAAGATTAATTTAGCCTTAGGAGCTTGCTTGTGTCTTTGGGGAATTTGTGTTATAATTATTTCTATTTTAAATGTAAACATTTGCTTATAAAGACATACCGACTTAATACAAAACTATCTTACATTGTATGGAATGGAAAAAAAGCAGTAAACCAAAAGGAATTTTCTCATTTAGCAAATATTTTCTTAAAAAAAGAATGAATGTTGTGGTTATTTTGGGTTAAATTTGGTAAAAGAGATAGAAATGGGGAGTGAAATGAATACTTCGCTGCAGAATTAAAACACATTTCTACTGGAAAAGAATGTTGAAATTTTGCATAGACCATAAGATTCTTGTCTTGTGTCTTAAAGTAAAGTTTTTTTTGGAGTTTTCATACTTAGTGCTGGTATGAGATATTTCGTAAATTATTTATTTTTTTTTTTTTTTGCAAATGAATGTTTGAAGTAAGACTTAAGTTCTTTTTATACTCTCTAAGTTGAAAGAATATTTTTTACAAATTGATACATTAATTAAATAAATCAGTCAAGTGCGAGTTAGACTCACACATGTAGGGTTCTG